>PVKM010013248.1:0-30570 GCA_004027735.1 Carollia perspicillata
CAGGAGCTCCAAGGATATTAAAGATGACCTTGGGAGCATTTACATAGGTCATTCCTAGTACCACCACCACTATGTGTATTGAAAGCAAACTTTGAGATCATTTAAGGCTAATATCTTATTCCCGTGTCCATTGTCTCTGTTTGGAAATGTCAAAGCCATTTTATATTTGTTTGAGGTAACCTCCATTTGTATGTGTGAAGCTGGGACACCCCTAACCTGTTGGCTCCATAAAATAATGCTCCTTGTCTGAGAAATGTGTCCTTGTATCCTGTACTTGACTGATTCCATGTCCTCAATTTGAAGTCGTCAGAAACATATCTAGTCCTTTTTCTTTTCCTTTGCCATGACCAGTTGACACAAGTATTCCTCTCTTTTAATAGAGATTACTTTTTCTTTTTAAACTTTCTAATTTTTTAAGCATTTAATATATTAAATTGAATGTTACAGCCAAGCTTGATATTTCACTGGTATCCAGGGGTAATACTGGGATAGATAGTCTCAGAAATATCTCCTTTTCAAAGATATATAAGTATATATATGATAAGTATATATCTTTGAAATTATATACATGTTAAATTTTGTATATGATTAAATCAGTGTTTCGAATTTATCATATCATGTTGGTAGCAAAACCAGTCAATTTTTGCCAGGACCGCTCCATGTTCTAGTAAAGTCTCTAGGACACACAGACTGCATTTATCATGAGGGGATTTTAAAGGGTCACTTTGACATTTCAAGGGAGACTGATTATATGTATTCTTTTCATGAGATGCTGAAAATCTATGTGTAGGTCCATTATGCCCAAGGAACTACAAGATCTTGACAATGTTCCTATCTCCAAAGTTAGATTTTTGGATCCCACAGTTAGGGGTACTTCTCACTTTTTAGTCTGCTATGAACTGAATATTTGCACTCCTCCTCCCCAATTCCTATGTTGAAACCTAACACCCAAGGTGTTGGTATTAGGCAGTAGGGTCTTTGGGAGGTGCTTAGGTCATGAAGGCGGGGTTAAGTGCCACCATAAAAGACATTCCAGGGAGCAAGATTGTTTTCTTCCACTGTGTGAGGTTACAGCAAAAAGGTGAAGTCTATGAACCAGGAAATGAGCTCTTGCCAGATGCCAGATCTGCTGGTACTGTGATGTTGGACGTCACCTAATCCAGAACTGCGAGAAAGAAATGTCTGTTGCAATGAGCCACCCAGTTTATAATAGCTTTGTTATAGCAGCTCCAGTGGACTAAGATGTAACTTAAGTAGGGTTCTTAGAATGTTGTAAAGAAAAGGAATTTTGAAAGTTTTAAACGCATTTATAATATACAGATAACAGGGACAATAAACACTTTTTAACAGTTTTTATTAAGGAAATTGTAAAGTTGTCAAAGGTGAAGAATGTAGTGTAACAAACCTATGTGTACTCAACTTCAGCAACTATCAACACTTGGCTAAGTGGACTTATTCCCTTTACCTTCTTTTGCTGCAGTACTTTAAAGCAAATCCCATTGTTATTCCCTGTCTAACACTTTACTTTGCATTTCTAACTAACAAGGTCTCCTAATTTAAAAAAGAAACATAACTACTATGCCATTATCATAAATAATAAAATTAACAATAATTTCTTTAATTTTATTTAAACCCATATAATATTTGACTTTCCATGATTATCTCAAAAATATATCTCAATGGTTGGTTTATCAGGTTCCACACAAGATCCACACTCTGCATTTAATTATATGTTAGGTCTTTTTAATTTTATAACCACACACACCTGCTCCCTTCCCATTCGTTCATGCCATTAGGTCATTAGAGAAACTGAGCCACTTATCTTTAGAATGTCACATCCTGGACGTGTCCATCTGCTTCCTTATCATGTCCACTAACTTGTTCTTCTCTCCTCTATACTTCCTGTAACTAAAACTTAGGTCTAGAAAAATGATCAGATTCAGGTTAAATTTTTTAGACAAGATTAGTTCATAGCGGGTGCACAGTACTCCCTACTGCCTTTTGTCTCAAGGTGTGTAAAATAACTGGTTGTAACAGTTATTTTAACAATTCTAAGGCTGTGCAGTATGTTTAGGTGATATTAGTTTAATGTTTCCATTATAAAGTTAGCCATCAACCTTCCTCCAAATGAACACCTTTTAATTATGTGCTTATTGACAAGATTTATTGTCAAAAAGTAAAGTACTCAAGACTTCTTGACCAATGCTCACTTCAAATGCATCCCTTGCTCCTATGTCACTACTGATCCCTAGTTTTGGCACCAAATTTATGCTCCAAGAAAGACACTTTTTTAAACAGTGTTCCTTACTCTCCACTTCCCCCAGTGTGCTCATCCAATTCTCCTTTTTATTGACACATACTTTTCTTTACCCCCTTCTTTACCAAACACATATTTCTCAGTGTTTTAGACATAGATCCTTTATTAAGGTCTGGGATGCACTTTAACTTGCTCTCTGCTGCAAAATTGCAAAATTACAATTCAATGTGGCATCATCTACTTGATAGGTCTGATGGGCCTTCTTCATCTGTAAGGTCCTTTAGATTCCAGTAAGCTATTTGGATGAATTGCAGTGATTTGTCAGTGACCTGGCAACATGGAACCACCTAGAACCTTCCAGGTAATGAATGTTACTGAATAAATCATTTTTAATTAATTATACTTGAATTTTCAAATTCTCATTGTTTATGTGTTAAATAGTAAATACCATATATTCTTATATGCCCCATTGAGTCCCAGTCTTGGGAGCAAATGATTTCTTTGCAGGGGAAGTATTTACAATTGATGCCAAAGATATTTAGGGTAAAGGAAGAAAACTACTGAAGGGAAGAATTCGAGATAATAGAAAATATTTTTCAGGTAGCAATTCAATGGAACAATATTTTTCACCTAAACACACAAATTTTTTATTAAAATTTCCCCACCAATCCATGAGGGGACATTTTGAAGAAATAATGGTAATAGCTACCATTTCTTGATTATTTAGTGTGTGCCAATCACAGTAACAGAATCCACATTCCCAAGGCTTTGCAAATTTATATAATTTGTGTAAAATCACAGAGGTAGTAAGTGTCAACAATTATGAAACAGAATGTGACACTACATTGTTCTCTTGCTGAAAAGTCCTGAGAAAAACCACAACTTTGGCATCTTCTACATAGCAAAAGTTTATGCATTAGTCATTAGTAAAAGCAAGACCTCTCAAGACATGGTTGTACTCTGCAGGCTAAACTTTGAACAATTGCAGATAATGAGACAGAACTCTTTGCAGTGACATCTCAGTGGCAATGCCAGAAAGCCACCAAACCAATATTCCCCAGTCAGGCATGTGGTTAAAGAATATGAGTTGAAGATGGGGAAGCGGAAATAGAAAACCAGATGGAGTGGTGAGGACGTGACCCTGTCTACACTTCTCTTCACCAATGTCTTTGCTAACCTAAGTCAATAATCTCACACCTAGGCTAGACTTTTACTTATGTTATTTGTAATTTGCTACAAATATATGTGATAAAATAATTAGGTTTAATTATTCTCAACCAAAACTTGTTTTTATACATTTTCAAATTTGAAGACTCCTCAGGTATTATTAAGGACAACATTTGGAGCAGGAGAACTTGAGCCATAGGTGCTGTAATAAGGGAAATTAGGTGAGAATTGCACTTAGAAAATAGTTTCCAACAATGGTCAATGTTTGAAAGTACCAACTATTACACCTGCATTAGGCTGACACATATAAGACGTACTGAATTGCTGTTCTTAGCATTAACAAGCAACATTAGCATCATAAAGTGTGTGATTCACATGAAACTTCTTTGCGTGACTCCTGCAAAGACAGGCCTAACTATGTAACTCCTACCCTTTTAAAACCAGCATTTCATTATACCTGTGATAAAGAAATATGTCCCACCTCCCAAAACCAAAACATGACTGACAGGGCAAAAATGTAATATTTATTCTGGGGTTATAAAGTAGTTTCTTCTACAAAGGTCTCTGCAAGTAAAGGAAAGGATATAATTCAAATGAGCTTTCTCTTTGCAGCCATTGCAGGGAAAGTGTTGAGGATGAATCCTCTGGAATTTGCCTAATTGTCTGTTTGCTTCTCCATAGCCTGGCCATGTGTTGTGTTAGTTAACAACTCTTGTCTGAGGCTCACTAACAGGAGTTTCAGGGGTCACTTAGTTTACCATCTGGAAGCAAGACCCAAAGGGATTTCATTCCTCAGAGGTTTGGCAAAGGCATAGACATAAAAAGAGAACAAGGGGTGTTTTGGACCAAGAGGTAAAAACAAAGAGGTATTTTGTTTTGTTTTTCTAAGATTATTTCCTTTTCCACAGATTCTACCAGAATAGTATTCAATCTACTATTTAAAAAACAGTAAAATCTCTGTCATGCTTCTAAAAACTGTTTTAGCTTTGTTTTTGTTGTCTTTTCCTGTAGGGCTCCCATTAAAGCATGTCAATAAGATGAAAAACAAAATTAAAAGCTGTTCTTGTAAATGGAATTTGAAATTCTTAGAGGCACTTTTTTTCATATGGAAGAAAAATTAGGGATTTGAGCTTACTTTTATTATTTCTCTTAAAAAATCACAAATAGCTTTTACCTTTTTCTCTCTTTCTTCTTTTTAAACAGGTCAGATATTTTTATTTAAAACTAACATTCATTTTTTTTAAAAAAAGGCAATGTAAAACTTCAGTATGGCAGAGGAGTCTAGAACTAAAGGTATTAGGGCAGTTATTCCCTGCGGAGTTGGAAGACTTAATCTCCTATGTCAGAATTACCAGTGTGTTTTCTAAACTGTGTTTGCTTCATATGGGCAAGACATAATTTGGGGAGATGGAAGGTGGCCCCATTCACATGGAAACTGGTTCTTGTTTCATTTTACCAGAATTGTTGAGAGGTTATCAAATAAATATATATTTGTCCAGATACCACTGTCTCTTATTTCTCTCCTCCCTCATTCATTCATTCATCCATTCATTCATTCATTCATTCATCCATTCATTCATCCATTCATCGAGAGATTGTAGTGCTGAGTATTTGAACTCACTTGCTTCCCACAAAAGAGACTGAAAAAATCAGGTACTTGCTCCCACCCCCACCCAAATGAAGTGACACTGTGATTTGGCCTGACTGATTACATTTTCTCATTGGAACTTTGACTAGGAACCAGTGACATGGAAAAGCAGGGCAGCTCCAGTTTGCAAGGGCAGAGCAGTCCACAATGGCCAGCCTCAGTGTCCAGTGCTGAGGAGGGGTACATAGCAGCAGCTGAGGAACCCACACAAATTTCCAGTCCTGGTTCCCTGACCTTGCTGGCCAATTTAGGGAGCTACTTGGTGTGCTTCCAACATATTCTTTTTTTTGCTTCAGTCATTCAGAGTGGATTTTTGTTGCTAAGTAAACAATCCTCACTGACACAGTTCTTTATGAGCTTTGGAGCTGGAGATCTAGATGTTAACCCGGGATCCTGTCACATAGCACAGAAGTATTCATTTGTGCAGGTGGCCCTTATAATGCCTGACCTGCTCCCTCTCATCTGATTTCTCTCAGGACATTTTCCTTGCCCAAGTCAAACCCCAGCAGAGAGTGGTGTAATCACCAACAGCTCACAGAGAACAGATTCAAAGAAGCATAATTTCAAGAAAGAGATTAATGTCACTCTCCAGCCCTTTCAATACTGGTTGAATTCCTATTGTTTCATGGATAATAATAGCTATGGAAAAGGCACTGATGTCTTGAAGCATGATGTTGGGTTCACTTACCTAAGCCTTGTCAAAACAAACTTATCAGTAGCTAACAGCTACCTTTTCCCGATCCCTCCCCACTGACCCAGTGAATTCATTTATGGGTGGTGAAAAGTAATGACAGGGAGCTAAGGAGAACTATTACCAACTAACACGTTCTGGGATGGAGCCTCTGAAAATGAGAATATAATTTATCAAGCAGTGTGTGTTCAATGATTCAGAAAGATCCATATGTGCTTTTGTTTCAGCCACTCTAATGAGAATGTGTCAACTTCAGTTACATTCTTCTATTATCAGGCTCATTCCTGACTAAATAAGGCATGGTCTTACTGTGGAGATATGCTAGCTTTGCAGGGAGGTGTTCTTCATCAAATGGAATTTTGGGATTAGGACCGAGACCCCTTCAATTGTCAAAAATAAATATATTATTTCTAGAAGGAATTTGACAACATTCTAACATTATTATTCACCACTGGCTTTTAGCAAGGAGAGTAAAAGGGGTAAGGCAACAGCTTCAAGACGGGGATTTCTAGGGGTATGGATGGGCAGGAGGAGAGGCCAGTGCAGAACAAGATGTCTCATTATTTAACAGACAGTGACATTCCTTCCAGTTTCCTGCTGACATAAAGGTCAAGTCTTCTGCTTTGGAGACAACTGGTGTCCCAAGGGGTCAGAATATTGTACAGTCACAGGAATGTTTTCCAACAAGAAGGTTGTGAAATAGATGAACAGCCAAGGATTAGGAGACAATGTTCCACTGCAGGAAAATGATCCTCACCAAATCCAACCAAACCTTTATGCTTTTGTATAGAAAAAGAAACACTGGGGATAAAAATTTAAATTTACTATAAAGGAAATAATCTGTTTTTTCCCCAACTCAGTATTCCATCTGCCTTAAAGGTGAAAAACATATAAGCAGCCCCACGGCAGTGGGAATTAAGCAGGGTTTTCTCCTTAGTTAAACGTGCTCCGTGTGCAGCCAAGTCCGATGCCTTATTTGTAAAGATGGTCAAGTAAGGACAGGAGTGCATAGAAAGTAGAAGACGAGGTATCCAGCGAGTGTTCCTGAGAATTTATCTCTATGCCGTCATTCTTGGGATGTCTGAAACCAAGGTGCTTTACCCGCTGCTTTGGGCTGAGATTTTTCATGCTGATTCCTTTACAGGCACATGGCAATTTTGGGGCAAATCTTCACAAATTAGCTTTGACTTACTATTTGATGGGTATCTGTACACCCTATCATCACTCTGTTGGGAAACTTTAACAATAACTGTAAGCCTTTATGAAGACAACACAATTGACAGCAAAAACTTTAACTTGTCCTTGGAAATAATAATCCCAGATTCTTGGATTAAAATCTCAACTATAATTTACTACCTTTGTTCCTTAACCTTTAAAGATGTCTGTGTTTTCATTGACTAGTTCCTAGTGTTTGCTATTTAATAATATCTTGAAAGAAGTGTTGAGGTTGTTGACAATTTTAGCAAATTAATAGGAGCTTGACGGCATTTTTGTTACTCATGATTTATGTTTCCGTAATAAAAAGTTCTGTTTATTGAGTGCCTACTATGTGCCAAGCACTATGCTTGATACTCTACATATATTATCCTTGATTTTTATAATAAGCCTGCTCAATGTCTGTGCTACCGCCTCATTTTAAGGATTATGAAACTATGGCACAGAGATTAGCTATGTAATTTCTGCACACTAGCTGTTTTCTTGTTTGAACTTATATTTGTATAAGTTTTTATTGTGTGTGTTGAGGAAGAGTCATGCTGGCTTTGCAGGTTATTAATGCCCGTTCACTTGTTCGTGTAGATCTTACCGCCGTGTCAATAGCACCTCATTCGATTTTGTAATTGTTTCTGATCCTTTTCAAGTTAAAGCTGCTTAACTCTCCCTTCAGGAGGTTATCAAAGTTGGCTGCTGGTGGCTGATAGGCATTATCAGGGGCTGCAGATCAGAAGATGTTTCATTAGAGTGTGCTTTGCCTCCGAAAACAAGCGGCAAGGCATTTCTTTCCATCAGAGTGATGGAATGATAGTAGGAATTGACTAATTTGTTGTTTAAATGGGTGTCTTTGACTCAAACTGTGAAAACTATGCTAATGTTGCCTATTATCTACTTGAAACCTTGTATTGAAATTTCCAGAAACTTTAAAGGGTACTGCCTTTGAGTACATGAAAACTGTACTGTTTCTAAATGCTGAATTGGTTAAGAGTCAGAATGCCCAGCATGTTAATTGAATTTCTTTAATATTTACCAACATGCTATCAAATGAAGGAATACATATCTGAGGAACATGAACCAGAAATTTAAAAGTATGGATACAAAGTAAGCAATTTAGGAAACAACTATAAGATTTCCCAAATGTAATAATATTTCCCAAGATATGTTCCTTGGGACACTAATTTCACAAGTTACTCCCTGGGTGGGGGGGGTGGAGTTAAATGGTCAAATAAGTTTGGAAGACAGTACAAATGAAGAGGTCTGTCCAGAAAGTATCCAGCCATGTACTGTGAAAAAGAGAGATATTTATTCAAGATACAAGAAATATTGTACATGGGACAATAATACCTAAGTTTTCTTTGAAGTAGGCACCTTAGGACGTCACACAGTTCTCCCAATTGCCATCAGCTTCCACATTGTATTTTCCTGAATCTCATCAATGGTCTGAACTCTCTCCCCTTTCGAAGGTGATTTTAGTTTTGGAAACAGCCAGAATTCATATGGTACCACATCTAAGTTGTAAAGGGACTGAGTCACCTGGATGATTTGATGTTTTGCCAAAAAACTCTGCATGAGACATGATACATGAGTGGGCGAATTGTTGTGATAAAGCCGTCAATCACCAGTTGCCCATAGCTGTGGCCTTCTGCATCATCTGAATAGTTTCCATGGACGAATGTTCAAGCTTAGTGAAAATTTGATGCAGAGTTATTGCTCTACTCACTCAGTCCTTTCGAATGCAATGGCCACACAGTACATATGCTCACTCAATGGCATCCACTGTTCCCACTGGCTGGTACAGGGAAGTCATCATTGTTCATGCATGTGCATTTCAGTCCTCTCTCCTTGGCTCCCAGGTTACACTGATGTCACACACACTGTTCTCAATATATTAACAATGGCTGGACTTTTTCCAGACAGACCTTATACTTCAGCTCTTACTTGGAGGGGCACAATGTACATTAGCATGCTGTAGAAAATCTGTGCCCATTGCCCCTCAAATGTACTTGAATATGGAAGATTTTATTGGGTAATTCTTTTTATTATCCCACAGACCATCCTTGAGAATTGCTGGAAAGTGAAAATGAAAGAAAGAGACAAACTTAAAATTTTCAAATGCAGAGTCTCTGCCCCGACCAGTGTGGCTCAGTTGTTTGGGCATCATCTTGCAAAGCAGAAAGTCGCTGGTTTCATTCCAGTCAGGGCACATGCCTGGGGTGCAAGTTCAGTCCCCTGACAAGGCATATAGAAGAGGCAACTGACTGACGTTTCTCTCTCATATCAATGTTTCTATCCATTTCTTTCTCTCCCTTCCCCTCTTTCTAAAAATAAATAAATAAAATCTTTTTAAAAAATGTGAAGTCTCTACCAGAGAGATTTTAAGAATGCTGATCCCATTGCAGATGCAAGCCTCTGAAAGAATTTTTTTGGTTCCTTAGCAAGGGCAGATTTGTATAAATATGCACATGGTCAGCCAAAGGCCACCTTCCAACAGCCTGGAGTGTAATTTGACTAGCTCTCCGCCTCTGCCTTCCTATCCCAAGGAACTGTCTGCAGTTGGGAGAGGGGCTCCTGTGGCCACTGTCCTTCCCAGTCAAATGCAAGAGAGAGGAAGAGACCTGTGAAAATGGGATAATCACCTCTCCTTGTTTATTTTATAAGACATTCAGTGCATCAGAGTTTTTTTCCCAAAAGAATGTCACATATATGCTTTTTTTAAAATGGGAAAATATTGCTTTTGAGCATCCTATAGTCAGTCTTAAGGTTTTAAGGTTTCTATGTGCTAATTTCTTCAGATCTGTTGAACAAGAAAGAAATTTGCCTACGTCGCAACCTATGGCGTCAACATGAACATCGCACTTCATGTCCTATATGCTTTCCCACACCCTATTGCTAAATCATTAATAGGAACTATTCTGGGTAGACCATGGCCCTTTAATGCTGGCCAAGACTTCTCCAGGAAAGGAACCAGCATGTTTCCATTTGCGCTTTTGCTTATATAACTCCTGAATGGAAAAGGTAACAAGCTATAGGACAGCTTTGCTGTCCCTAGATCAACAACATGGATTTTAAAAGATTGTGTGTCTTCCGGCTGTCCTTAGAGAAGGGAAATGGATCAGGGTTTCACATGCTTGAGTTCTGGCGCATGCCTCTTGCTAGCTTGCTCACAGGACCTTGCCTGGTCTTCGGTCACACCAGTAGTCTTGTGATGTGCTACGTCTGAAGGGGGCTTTCTAATCTGGATGAATATACTGTCCCCTTGTTAAGATGCTATCTGGAAGGATATTCACGGGCCTCTTAAAGTCCCATTCAGTCTAACGTACATTGAAATGAATTTGCTTGTCAGAGAACAACTGACAAAAGAAAGAAAAATCTCGATTAAATTTTTGGTCTAAAAAAAGCTGCTTTTAATCATTTCTTAAAATAGCAGCACTCTGTTTCATCACTGAGTCCATGAAAATGTGCAAGCCTGAAATTTGGTCAGCCTTGTTTCAAAGGTATGCTTATTAAGTCTATGCATGCAGTACTCTGCCACCTAAAACAAAACAAATCACATACACACACATCAGATAATTAAAAAAAGGTCTTCCTTCATAAGTCCATTTTTACTATTCCTAGTATTACTGATCAGCTTTCTCCCCAGTGAAAATATTTTTAAGTACTTGTTTAACATTTAGAGACTTCTCCAGCCAAGAGTAAGTAATGACTATGGTATCATGTCTGTATCATGTCTGATGGGCATTAAATACCTCTATCAGTGAAGACTACCAAGTGTGACCCAAGTCTAGGGTTGGTTGTTCTGCTATCACTTTTATGTGGTCTAGTTAATCAGTCACTTCAAGAGTACCCAGCCTAAGGGAGAGACTAGAAATCTGCTTACTGGAACTTGTAATTCACATGCACATATACAAACACACACTGACAGAGAGAGAAAGAATAATACGTCAAAGAAACTTGTTGCAAGTTGGGTTTCCTTCAAAGGGACTTTGAGATGAAGGATTGTTTTGAAAATGCTCCATTAGTGCACTTGTCATCAACACCTGTCTAAGGGATAGGACAGCAGCAGGACTGGGCTGAGACACGGCATCAACAAAGGCCAACACCATGGAAAGCTCTGACACTGGGCTGGTCCTTCAGCATTGTCCCAGTTGTTCCCTCTCACACCATTCCCACTCCTTTTTAAAAAAATCATATCCCCTCAAAGTGGTTTTCCATTTTCCAGTGAAAAAAACTTGCTGTTCTCAGAAATGGTACAAACCAGAATTTCTAACTCCCATGAGAATTCACTCTGAAATGTTAGTTTCATTTTGTTTCTCTTCTAACGTAAAACAAAGAGTAATGGCATGAAAAATATGACTTGACAACATCATATATTATAATTTTTCTCACATTATGAACTTCATCCTTAAAACAATATCTTTAATGGCAAAAATTAGCTTACTTTTGTTGTATTACCCCTTAGTTGTAGGGTTTATTTGTGTTCAAACAACTCATGAGCAAATATTTTTACAGCAAAGAAAATCCCAAACTGACACAATTAATTCATAATAAGTCAAATTTGATGCTAAAATTGTTTGATCTGAGATTACCATTGACTACAAATTGCCATCTGTGCTTACTTGTTCAAGATGTCAAGTGTAATTAATTCAACGGACCTGCTACTTGATAAACTCTGTTCACAGGATTTGCAGAATACATAATGGTATGTTAATTTTCAAATTAAACCAAGTGGTTGTTGGCTTTGTGAAAGTAGCTGCTTCCTTCTGACCAAACTTGGAAAAGCCCACCAGGGGCAGAGAAACAATTATTTATTAAATACCTATGCTGTGCCAAGCTTTGTGCTGAGCACTTGTAGTGACATGAGCTTAATTCATTCTCCATACATTCCTGTGAGCAGGAAGTTATTAGCTCCTTTAGTGATAAAAGGCCCCAGGAAGCTTTTGTTTCAGACCCTGAGAGATGTGAGAACTTTACTTTAGCCCTTTATGTGTGAAACTCATCAATAACATGTGTGTGCCAACCTGGTCTTCCTTTACATACTCTGGGGGAAAAATAGAGGGCAAATAGAAAGGGCATCAGTTACCACCCATGGGTTTCCCAGTCATCACCTGTGCTTAAAACTGTCAGGACCCTTCCAGGGGCTTGTGTCCTTGCTTGAGGGCTAAAAGGGAGCAGCAGGCAGATTAGTAATGTTTGGTTGGCGGTGGGGTGGTGCCATCCTAGGTAGAGCAACAGGTAGTGTCGAGGAAGAGAGCAGATGGTGTACTAATACTTGTGCACAGTATCAGAAATGGAACATTGACAGAGGAAGTAAAACTTGGGCTAAATCATAATATTGAAAGACATCCTTGGACTAAAAGCTTGACCCTAAACCTCTAAACCTCTTCCCCCAAACTTCTGCCCATTCACTACCTAATTTTCCTCATTTCCCACCAGTTGCACCATTAGCCCTGTCTGCTGCAGCCCCTACACAGGCTCACAGAAGCCACTGCACATATCCAGGGTAGGAAAGTTCTCCTTAGAAGGCAAAAGTGGCAGATGAAGATGAGGTGCAAGTCCCACATAAACTTGGGAATAAAATATATTTCTGACATCTAAGCTGAAATGGAATTTATTCCCATGATATAATTGTAGGAAATGAAGAAATGAAGTATAATTGGAGCTAAACTCCAGCAACAGTTTGTGATAAATATACATATTTTCTTTGTTTTCGTGAACAGGCCTAAGGACAAACTGTCACAGGTGGGCACAGGTAACCAGGTTCTTGGTGATCAGGACAAAGAATTGAACCGAACACCCAGAGTTTATAGCAGAGAACATGGGAGCAGGCCAACTCCAAGCAGAGGTTGACCTCATGGGCTGGAGGGACTCTGTTCTTATAAGTCGGATGCTTCCTGGTAGTTTTGGCAGGCTTCTACTGTGTGTGTACAAGTAGTTGTATTGCTTTAAAGCTACTGCACATGTGGTCTCCCATGACTTTCCCTGATTGGCTGCCAGGGAAGGGGGTCCCACAATGTTACCTAGTTGACTCCTCCTTCTCCTGGGGTCCCCCTGTACTAGGTTCACCTTTCCCTTTGCCAGAGAATTATAGCTCTCCATGTTAGAGATCAGCGAAAAGGAATTATTTATTCAAGTTATACAGACTTAAGAGTAATGGCTTAATGTCTTCATCAAAATCCCAAAGTCTCTTAAAACACCCACAAACACACAGAATCCTTCTTTCCCCCTTTGCCCAGTTCAAGGTACCATATCTCAGGAAAAGAAATAGAAAGCCCCATGGTGATTTCTCTGCTAAAGCCGCGCGGTGGTTCCCTGCTAAAGCTGCATGATAATTCTTCTCGAGGCTGCGAGGCAGGCGGCGGTGGGGGGGGGTCCCCCACTCTGGCCAAAAGTACATGGTTCTCCCCGCTAAAGTTGCATGGTGATTCTCTCTCACAGGGCTGCTGGAATCTCCATTCTGGCCAAAACTACATGGTTCTCTCTTCAATGGCTGCCACGTCTGTGTTTAAATCCATGCGCCAATCTGTAACCAGAGGGAGTTGCCTCCCAGTTACATCTTGGGTGGAAGTCCCTTCCATCCCCCTGGCTCAAAGCTTGGCTGCAGCTATTTAACATATCTATGAAACCAGTTAAAGGCTATAAACATGTTAAATGACCATGTCAGAGGTGAGCTGCAAAGCTGTTGCTGTACAAAACAGCTCTCAATGGCCCTGCTCCATGTGTCCCTTCCTCCAACTCATAACTGTTGGAGGGGGAAGGGGTGAGGACATCTTAATATTTCCTGGACACCTTGAGTTCTGGACCCCATTTCAAATCCCTTTTTTGGGCACCCCTCTTGGCTGCACCCTGTATCACTAACAACCATGAAACATACTTTCTATAAGAAAATATCTTCACAGCTTCTAAACAATTTCTTTAAAAAATTGTTAAAAATTTCATAAGATGGGGCTAGCTTACTATTGAGAAAATATGGAAAGGACAATCAAAAGAATCTAGGAAATTTCCCAAAATAGAACTATAAGAATTGATAATTGAGATTAGGTATGGCTCACAAAAGAAGACACTAAAATTGACCAAAATGGGGGTGGGGGTGGGGTGAGGGAGATTGCTTTACTTTGAAACAATTAAATAATTTATAAAATAAGTTAATGTCAAATTTACTACACTGTTTATTAGTATTTATCTCAGGTAACATATACCTACTATGAGGTAAAATAAACATCAAATATATTAATTTATTTAAAATTATATGTATTTATATTAGACATGTGTATATGTATACTACAATTTTTTTCTGATACAAATTTATACTGAGTTAAATATTGTGTCAAAGTTATTGAGTTAATAAAAACAAATCCCCTACTTTGTATAGTCTTGCATTATCTCACTGGACTTTAACCTTCATAGTTTCTAGTACTGTCTATACCTATGCTAATGGAGGGTTTTCTTCTATATTTTTATTTCTGGGTGTCTGTATTTTATTGGACCTTTAATTTATGTATACTCATAAACTGAAAAAAAAAATCCTTGCTTACTTCTAGACAAGGTATGGTAGCTGAGAAAATGCTTGCTGTTTCCTTAATATTTTTCTACCTAATTGGCTCTATTTTAGCAGTCTGAGCTATTGCAGCTATTACGGACTCCACAATAGAGGAAGGCCAATTATTCCAAAGCTGCATTTAACAGCTGTGCACCTTGCACAGATATCTCTATTCAAAATCAACTACGATGCAACATGCATTTTCTGAGGAATTCAAGAGGCAGGCTAATCAACACTATTAAACAGCATCATTTCGAAGTCTAATGTCAGACATTGAGAATCTTGGAATAATCTGTACTTTCACCTTAAAGTTCTTGGCCAGTTGCAATCTTAACTATCTGAAAAAAATGCATTATCAGTGGTTAGGAACTATATCAAAGACTTTTTGTTCATAAAATCCTCTATATGACAGGTATGATGTCATATGTCCTGAGTACTTGATATAGATGGGTTCTACCAAAATTGGCCTTAATATTGGCTTGAGAAGCACTAAGGAAATATGGCAAGATTAAAATCCAAATAGATGGTAACAACTGCGAGTACAATTTGGGACTCAGATAGGTCTGGGTTCAAATTTTGGCTTGGCTACTTATTAACTGTGATATCTTGGTGAAGTATTTAACCTTTTTGAGCATCAGTATATTCATAAATAAAATGGGTATAGTACTAGTAATATCTAATAATGTTGTTTTAAGTATTAAAGCATAATATATTTTAAATGGTTAATATATCAGGAGCTCAATAAATGAGATATAACATTTTATAATTCACTAAATTATTTTCACATTAGTGAAAAATTTAGCAAAAATATACAAAAATTTATAAGGGAAATTATAAAACTTTATTAAGAGAAAGTAAGGAAAATCTAAATAAATGGAGTGATACTCCATACACATGGATTGAAAGAGTCAATATACTAAGGATTTAAATTTTTCTCAAATCAGTCTACATACCTAGTGTAATGCCAATAAAAATCTCAATAAACTGATTTTTAGTTGGCCAGCTGATATTAAAGTTTATTTAAAAAGTACAAAAATCACCATAGTATTCAAGACAACCTTGAAGAAAAATAACAAAGAGGGAGGATTTGTTCTACCAAATACAAGACTTAATGTGAAACTATGCCAATCACAACTGTGTGGCATTGCTGCAAATAAGAAGACTCGTGGAAAAGAACAGAGATCTCCACAATGGACTCCTGCATATATTGGTATGATTTAAGACAAAGGAGCTATTGCAGAACAGTTGAGGAAACGATGATCTTCTCATTAAATGATAATGAGGCATCTAATTGTTACAGAAAATTGAAATGACCATACACTGGAGGGAGGTTCAAGAGCACGATCCTTTATTCACACGTGGTCCCAGAGGAGCCTAACTCCAAATTATGGGCCTCGAACAAAGGAGTTAGGGAGCTTTTATACTCTATCCCTTCTGGGCTATGTGGCAGAAGCGAGATACAGAAGCGGAATGCAGAGGAATGCAGAGGTTAGTTTAGATTTCCTTATTTGGTTGGTTAGTGTCCTTTGCATGCCCTTATCTCCTGGCTGGCTTGGCGCAGGCTGGTACTGCCTTTTGAACTGGGGGAGGGGGACCCTGTGCTAAGGCGTACTGGGTTTTGGTTGCTTCCCTATATCATAATAACTAGGCATCTAAAAGGGAATAACTAGGCATTTAAGTGGGAAAAGAATGAAACTGGAGCCCACCTTACACCATACACAAAACCAGCTCTAAGTGGGTTATGCACTTAAATGTGAAAAGAAAAAAATTAAATTGTTTATATGATTATAAGCATTTTTATAACACTGGGCAGGGTTTTAAAATATGACAGAATAAGAAAAGATTGTAATAATATTAAAATTAAGTAATTAAACTCATTAAAAGTATAAAAATACAAACCAAAGAATGAGATGATATTTACACACATAAGCAATAAAAAACCAGTATTTGCAAGTCAGCTAAAATAAAAGACAGAAAACTCAATTTAAAAATGTGTGGAAGACTTGAATGAGCACTTCACAAAATGAAAATCCAAACAACTGGTAAGAATATGCCACCATACTCAAGTGCATCAATAATCTGGAAGTAGAAGCCAGAGCCATATTGAGATACAGTATACACACCAGAGTGATAAAATTAACAAAATAACAAATGTGGGCCAGGATGTAGAGTAATGAGGTTGCCCCTACATTGTTGATGGGAGTAGAAATTGGTACAATTGCCTTGGAAAACAGTTTGCATTTTGTAATAAAATTGGAAATACTCATACCTCATCTTACAGCAGTCTCACTCCTGGATATATCCCAAGAGACAATACAAGCATTTTTGTATGTTCTATCAAAGCAGAATTTTGATAATAGTAATCTTAAAAGGTAAATCAACCAAACATCCATCAACAGTAAAATGGCCATAAATTTTATGTGGATGAATAAATTGTGGTACATTCATTAGCACATCAAAATTATTACAATGAAAAAGGAGGAGATAGATTTTTGTTTTGTTTTTTGAAGAATCTAACAAACACAATATTGATCAAAAGAAGGAAGGCACATGAGCATACATGCAGTATATTTCTAGTTGAGATACAATTGAAAAATAGAGGAAACCATGGGTCTCAGTTGTACGAGAACTAGAATGGGACCATCATTAAAATCAGGGTCATGGCTACCCCTAGAGAGGAAAAGAGGGTCTCAATTAGGAAAGGACACAGGGGATACTTAAGAGGAGTGACCAGTATTCCATTTTATATCTTGAATATTGGTTATGATAACATTTCCTATATAATCATATATTACACTGTATATTTGAGTGTTTTTGCATTCTTCTATATGTGTGTCATACATCAAAACAAAAAAAAATTTTAAATATACCCAACAGAAAGAGAATCATATTGGTATCATTTTAGATTCAAAATAGAGAGTTTTTATCCAGCCTCTGATTTGAACATAAAGCGAATGTCACACTGACATCCTGAGCAGCCTCCCAGGTGTCATTGACAAGCTGTATTTACTATTAAATGATAAGATAACATATAAATGTAGTACTTATTATGTCCTAGGCAATGTGCTAAGGTCTAGCACCCATTGGTTTATTTAACACTCACAGCAACTCTGTGAGGTGACCATTTTACAAGTGAGGGCAATGCAAGTGCATCAGGTAAGTACTTGTGTAAAGTCTTGCTCAGGTTGAAGAGATACATGAACTCCAAACCAGGTCAGATTGACTGTCCACGTGGCACGTTGAGCAGCTGTCCTGTTTTAATCCCTTATTAATGGTTAGATGTGGTCACTAACCACAAAATGTTAAATATAATCAGATAGCTACCATATAGAGCTGGTTCCTACAGCAAAGCTTTTATCCATCCTCTAGGCTTCTATGCATTATGGTTTCCTTGGACTGTGGTCTCTTGTGTACCTCTTCATTTTGCTTTGCCTCCTGTAGCACCAAGGCCCTCTGCATATGTCACATACAAACTCTGTAAGAGGACTGTCAATCACTTCTGTATGGCGCTCTCTTCTCCAGAGAGCTTTCTCACTGGACCCTGGAGAACTGTTGACCAGCCTAGAAAGCTCCGTGGAATTGGTTATTTGGCCCCAGTTCAGCCTTCTACAGCTAAGGCAGCAGTACTACATTTCAGAATGCATGTCATCAGGTTGCAGGGAGCCATGGGTGTGACAGCCACTGACAGGGACTGTGCATGGGTCAGTACATGGGTGTTGATGCTCCTGTCCTCAGAGTCATTCTTCTTGGGTTGCTGCTTGGGTTCTTACTTAATCCTTGGATCCTGATACTTCCTTTCTGGTATAGTCTTCCACTCCAAACACCCCCCAACCTTTAACTGCAGAACCACAATTTATGTACTAAGACCACAGTAGGGAGGCCTCGCTACTTTTGTCTTCTAATATCCCTTGTAAAGAAACATTTTGTTTGATTCCAAGCTCATCTGCCCAAGACCCCCTGAACATCAACTCTAGTTCCCCATGTAGCCCCACTTCCTCTCCAACAAGATGAAAAAAACTATCATGAACCAAGAGAAACTCACCAAACTTCAGGTTCATTGGTGGGAGAAGAAGTGCTCATAGAAAGAAGGTAGTTCACAGAACAGCTACAGCAGAAGATAAAAACCTTCAGTTCTCCTTAAAGAAGTTAGGCATAAACAGTATCTCTGGTATTGAAGAGTAAATACATAGGTTCACAAACCAAGGGACGGTGTTCTACTTTAACAACTCTGCAATCCAGGCATCTCTGGCAGCAAACACTTTTACCATTACAGGCCATGCTGAGATAAAGCAGATGACAGAAATGCTATCCAACATCTTAAACCAATGTGATGCAGACAATCTGACTGGTTTAAGGAGAGTGGCTGAAGCTCTGCCCAAACAATTTGGGATGGAAAAGCACCACTGGCTACTGGAGAGGAAGGTGAGGATGAAGTTTCAGATCTTGTGGAGAATTTTGACGAGATTTCCAAGAATGATGCCAACTGAATTGAGTCCATTTCCGAAGAAGATAAACTTTAAGAAGTTAGTGGGAGCTGCTGTTTTATGAGTATATTATGACTGCCTTTTCACATTTTGTTGATGGATCTGATAAAATCTATATCTCTAATATTTTTACGCCCAAGCCCTTTGGACACTGACTGTAGTTCTTTTCAGTTTTTGCTTATACACACATCATTCTTTGCAGCTAATTAAGCTGAAGAAGCCTGGGGATAAAGTTTGAAACAAAGGTTAAAAAAACACGTTCATTTAACCCACTCTTGGTTAATAAAAGGCCCTCTTTCAAGGCAGGTAATAGGATTTTTCAGTACAATTTTGTACTTCTCAGGATGAGTGCTCTTTGCATATGGAACTCTTCCCAGGAGGTATAAAGATGGCTGTTTGCCCACCTTCCCCATCTTCGAGAGTTTTAGATCTAGAAGCAACTAACGGCAATAATTATTCTGGTTCCTCTTTCTTCCCAGAGACTATGAACATTTGTCCAGACCACATCCATAGGACCTGGCACAACATGCCTACACATATGACATGTTCTGGAGGCCAAGAAGGGGCTGCTTCTGGGCCTCACTCCACCTGTGTGAAGCAGCACAGAGCGGTGGCTAAGAGGAGGGGATCTGCAGGCAGGCAGGCTGCCTGGGTCCACAATCTAAGCCCAGCCATGCATTCACAGCATGATCTGAGCAAATTGCTTAATCTCTTGGTGCCTTGATTTCCTCATCTATAAAGTGACAATAATAATAGTACCTGCTTTATAGGGTTATTTTGAAGGTTAGTTGAATTAATATATACATGCTTATTATAGTTAGCATTCAGTAAGCCCATGCTTTTTATTAAAAGGAACAACATACTTTTTGTAATTTGTACACTTGTAGGACTTATTATACTTCCTGCTGAAACAAGAGAAGATGAACAATGGATAGGTTTCATTACCTGTGAAACATGAATAGCAAGTTTTAGGGAGTTTGTGGCCTTCATGGCGGTTGCAAGGTATTAAGTGGCAGAAAGGGGATTTGAACAAGGACCATATGGATGGCTCTGCTGTCTGTGCCTTTCCTGCTAATCGATTTTTACAGTGGTGAGGACAGCTCAGAGGGAGAGCCTCTATATCGTTCCTCAAGAATCCAGAGCCTTGAAAGCAAAGAGTCATTCTGGGATGCAGAGTCCTCAGGCTTTGGAGGTAGTCCCTGAAAATGCCCATAGTCATTCAGTTCCTACATTTGTCATCAGAATCTGAAATTTATCTGAGTAAAATTAAGAGGCAAACAAATTACTGTACTAAATTCAAATGCTTGAGGAACATTTCACCATAGGCTTGACTTGTTTGATATATCTTACTTTTTAAAAAATGGAGAATCTAGGTGGTATATCAGGTAAGAAGGATTAGGGACTCAAAGATACACATTGGAAAGCCATGAAAAAACTGCAGAATGTGGAATGGGGGCAGTTAATTTCAAGCTTTTGCAAAATAAGCTTGTTTACATTATATAAACGAAAGGGGAATTTGAAGGAAGCATTATTTAATTATTAAGATTTTTTAAATAATTAAGAGAAATGCTAAAAATAATTAGGTAATAAACCTCTTTTAAATATTTTACCATGCTACTATATTGTTAACATGACTTATATTCAGTAATGCCCTGATTTGGATATTTCATATTTCTAGAGTTTATTTTATAGCTCACTAATCAAAATTATATAGTGACTATTTCTACTTATAAAGATAATTTTTCATAGACTGAAAAGAGAATGATAATTTTAAAAATAAATGATTTTGCTCCGAATGAATTCTCTCTGAAATAATTTGCTGCTGAGCAATTTGTTGAGATAGCTGTGATATAAGGGGTGACAACTACAAGTAATGGAATGAGATAAAGTGGTGGAAAACTTGGGATATATATGAAGAAAATATAAGATTTTAAACTTTTAGACTGTGTGACAGTCTTCTTAAGAATAGAGAAAAGTCCTGGGTTTTTATATCAGCTAAGCTCCAACATAAGTAAGAGACTGTTTATTCAGCAGGAAAGATTCCAGTGCTTTCTCAATCCTATTCAGGAATACTAGCAAGCACACTTCCACTGTTACCCTTTAGATCCTGAGCAGTGAAGACTTTAGTGTCTGTGAGTAAACATTGGATTTTAATTCTACCACAAATAAAGTTATTCTCCAAAGTGGTTTTCTTTAGAAGTATAAATTGTCTGGCCCTACCTACCTGGAAAGAAGGGGATTTTTATCTTGAAGAATTATGATCTGATCTAGTGTGACTACAGAACCAAAGGCAGGAAACTTGACCTCTCTGGGTGAATCCATTCAAGGTTCTCTTGATGAGAATCCTTAAGTCACATAAACATAAACACCTGCAACCCAGATAATAATGTGGTCTTATGCAACCCACTCAGGCATTATTCTGGGCATGAGGGGTAGTTCACAAGTGCAGCCAAGACTGAACACCATTGCCAGAACTACTGAGACCTATATCCCACCTCTTTCCTCTAGTACCAACTTGCTTCTACTCTTTTCTTCTCCTGAGACTTGGATTACTGCCTCTTCAGTTCACCTGAATGAACTCAGGAAAATAGCCTGTAATACAATACCAATTTTATGTGTCAACATGAATGGGCCAAGGTTGCCCAAGTTAGATATTGTTTCTGGATGGGTCTGTCAGAGCATTTCTAGATGACACTAGCATTTAAATCAGTAAACTCAGTAAAGTAAATTGCCCTCCCAAAATGGTTGGGCATCACCCAATCTGTTGAGGAACTGAACAGAACAAAAGCACAGGAAGAAGGAATTTAGCCTCTTTGTTTCTGGCTTCACAATTGAGCTAGGACATCTTATCTCATCTCTCTGTGCCCTCAGGCTGGAATTTACACTATTGGGTCCTCTGGTTCTCAGGCCTTCACACACATCACCAGTTTTCTTGGTCTTCAGCTTGAAGATGGCATATTGCAGTATTTATTAGCCTTAATAATTATGTGAGCCAATTCCTCATTATACACATGTAGTTCCTATTAGTTCTGAATCTCTGGAGAAACCTAACACTTTTTAATTCATTTACTCCTTAGAGAATCTGATAAAAGCAATAAACCATCTCCTAGTAAAGTATACTTTATCTTGGGTAAAATTTAAGCATATTTTAGATTCCCAGAATCCTAACTCCAAACTACCAGATTAGAAGATGGAGGCATAGGTAGACATGCTTCACTTCCTTGCACAACCACAAAAAGAATCACAACTAAATCTCAAAACAACACCCAGAACTGTCAGAAAATTTAACTGTATGGAAGTCTGAAACCAAAGATTTAAACAAGACACATTCATCTAGAAGGGCAGGAGGGACAGACATGTGGAGACAGGTAGAGAGGTGGTGTGGCACAGTAGGTCCCACATTCACATGTGGTGAATAAAAATCAGGAGGGATACCTTGGGAGTGAGTGATCCCAGCCCCAGGCCAGACCACACAGCCCAGGCTTCCAGCACTAGGAAGATAAATCCCTACAGCTTCTGCCTGTAAAAACCAGTGTGGGTTGTGGCACCAGAAGAAACTGCCAGATGTTTAGGAAACGCCGCCTAAAGGGCCTGCATGGTCTTAAAACATACAAAAACCCACCCAGTCTTGGAATCAAAACCAAAGCAATAGCTGGAAGAGTGCCTGTCATATATGAGGAGTGGGTGAAATGGCTGGAAACAGGGCAAGTGCTGGGTAAAGCTCCAGTAGCCAGGCAGGAGCACAGTCCCCTCTCTAAGCCCTCCCCCTACACAGAGCCACAAATTGGTGAAGTGGGTTGTGCCACCCTGGAGATTACCTAAGTCTCAGCCACACACAATTTACAGATGCCTTTCCTCAATAGGCCACACTGCTAAGATAGGGCCTACCTATCTTACCAGCTCTACCTAATACACAGACACAGGAAGGCTGCCAAATTGAGGAGACAAAGAAATATGGCCCAAATGAAACAACAGAACAAAACCCGAGAAAAAGAACTAAAATAAAATGGAGATAAGCAACCTATCAGATGCAGAGTTCAAAACACTGGTTATCATGATGCTCAAAGAACTCACTGAGTGCAGCAACAAAATAAAAAAGACCCAGAAAGAAATGAAGGTTATACTAAGTGAAATAAAGAAAATCTACAGGGAAACAGCAGTGGAGGGGGATGAAGCTGGGATTCAAATAAACAATTTGGAACATAAGGAAGAAATAAGCATTCAACCAGAGCAAGAAGAAGAAAAAAGAATTTAAAAAAATGAGGATAGTATAAAGTGCCTCTGAGACATCTCCAAATGTACCAATTTCTCAATTATAGGAACACCAGAAGAAGAAGAGGAAGAGCAAGAAATTAAAAACTTATTTGAAAAAATAATGAAATAAACCTCCCTAATTTGGTAAAAGAAATAGACTTACAAGTCTAGGAAGAACAGAGGGTCCCAAACAAGTTGGACCCAAAGAGGACCATGCCAAGACACATCATAATTAAAATGTCAAAGTTTAAAGGTGAAGAGAGTATTTTAAAAGCAGCAAGAGAAAAGAAGTTAGTTACCTACAGGGGAGTTCTCGTAAGATGGTCAGCTGATTTCTCAAAAGAAATTTTGCAATCAAGAAGGGACTGACAAGAAGTATTCAAAGTGATGAAAAGCAAGGACCTACAGCCTAGATTACTTTATCCAGCAAAGCTATTATTTAGAATTGGAGGGCAGATTAAGTGCTTCCCAGACAAGGTAAAGCTAAAGGAGTAAATCATCACCAAGCCATTATTACATGAAATGTTAAAGGAACTTATTTAAGAAAAAGAAGAAGATCAAAACCAAGAACATTAAAATGGTAACAAATTCACAACTATCAACAACTGAACCTAAAAAAAACAAAAAACGAACTAAGAAAACAACCAGAACAGCAACAGAAACATAGGTATGGGGATCATTTGGGGGGTTATCAACCAGCAGGGGGAAGAGGGAGAAATATTTAGGGATCAAAAAGCATAATTGGTAGGTACAAAGTAGATAAGGTGAGGTTAGGAATAGTATAGGAAATGGAGAAACTAAAGAACTTATATTCATGACCCATGGACGTGAAGTAAAGGGAGGATTGCTGGAGGGAAGGGGATAGTGGGTACAGGGGGGCAAAGAGGAAAAATTTGGGACAACTGTAATAACGCAATAAATAAAATATATTTTAAAATAAAAAAATTAAATACCAGGTTAAAGTCCCTATCTTACCTAGACAGTACCTGAAACCAAACACCCCCATTCTTATCTAACTAGGGCTATCACCTCTGAAGCCTCTGCCTGAGCCCAGGAGACTAGGGAATTGTCATGTTCTTTCCCAAAGGAGGTGAGAACACTAGTAAAGCCCGACACTGAACTCTACTTGTGTAGCTGTCCAAAAATTATTTGGAAACATAGAGGTACAGATACAATATTATAATTCAAAACTACAGCAGAATTCCAACAAAGCAACCCCATAATTGTTATGTAAGAATGCCATGGGATAATTTGCTTTGGTCTGATTACCAGAACCACTCTTAGCACCAGAGAAGATGGGGTTAGCTTCAGTGGATTAGTTTGGTCTTACCCCTGCAGTTGGGAGAGACTGGATGGACACTACAGAAAATACCATGGAAGGGACCGAAAAGTCCATAGGTGTTCTGTCTGGCCACCCTGCAGCAGCTCTAGGTCATGCACTATTAACTCTAGAACCTCTTAGTTCTACATATGCTCTTAGAGTTCATGACTCTACTGAGATATCCACATCCCTAAAACAGTGATCATCATTTCTCAAGAACCTCAATGTCTGAACCTATTTTCAAGCACTTTTTCATGGTTTCTCCATTACTGAAGGGTTTAAATTTTGTCTAAAATTTTTTAAACTATATAATCAGTATATTCAGGTTTGTCTTATGACAACTGGAACACAATTAAGTATTGAGCAAGTAACATTTAAAACTGAATTGTTTTGTTTTGTAAGTTGATTAATAGAGAAATGTGATTTGAATTATAGTTCCTCCGAGTATTCGTCTAAACTGTGATGTTTTTCATTGTAAAGAGAAAGAAACAATGTCATCTTTAATCTGAAAAAAGAAATGCTTCTGAGCTCATTTATTTGAAATATTTAGTCTTTGTTTTTTGTCTACCATTCTACTTGGCAGCACTCAAAGTTAGAAAATTCTGGTAAAATAAATAGTAACCTAAAAAGATATTGGCTCAAAAAGAGAATATTTGTTTAGATTATTAACTATAGTACATAGTGAAGAGTGGGCAACTACGAACACCTCAGACACCACAGATATACAAATGATCACACTAGAATATTATGAAAGACCCTGTTCCACCAAATTCAATAACCTAAAACAAATGAATAAGTTCTTACAAATGTTTAACCTTCCTAGACTGACTCATGGAGAACTGCAAAATCAAAATTAGAGAAAATGTTCATTTTAACTATTTGGTGAGGACACACAAAACACATGTCTGTAAACTGTAGGTGAAAGCATATCTTGCTTTAGCCTTTCTGGAAGGCAGTGACCAGTCTGACTAAATGACAAAAAGTTCCTCTCATTTGGCCCTTGCATTTTGTTTCTGGGATTCAAGTTTCCAAAAATATTTACACTTAAATACAGAAACATATGTACAAAGATGTTTCAGCATTGTTTCTTCACATGAAAAAGGGAGATAATCTAAATCTTCAGCAAAACATAGTATTTCTGATACTATTGAATACTATATAGCCTTTAAAATAACAATAATAGAAAATAATTATCACAAAACATATGGCTAGTATGATCCCATTTATAAATTTTTCAGCACCTAAACATATGTGTGTGTCTGTGTAAATGCATTGGAAAGCATTAGGAAGGATTTCCCAAGTATTGACAACCAAGATTATGTCATGAGTAGAAGAGAGGGAAAATAAAATTTTATATTTTCTCCATTTATTTCTATTTCATTTCAGTTTTTCTAACAAAAGTATATTCATATACTGTGACATGAAGAATTTTAATCATACCACAAAGCCCAATGACAATGAATTTCCACCTCCCACCCTTTTCTACTTGAGCCAATAGATACTCTTGGCTACATGGCAGGTGAACCGAAGTGGTTAATCCTCCTGTACATGATGAAACCATTCAGTTGTGCAACAAAGTACAGGATTAGATCCACAGAGTGAAGAGGCAAGACACAAACTGAGAGACGATAGTCACAAGGCACATTTGACCAGACTTGTATACAGAATTAATTAGAAAGTTAAATGGAAAACTTCTATAAATCAGTAAGTTAGAATACTAAATTAAAATTAAATGGCAGAAGCACATCTGGAATGACAGTGTAAGAATGTCAAAATGTTCTGAACTCCATCAGTCAGAACACTGATGAAAATTGTCAAAAACAAACTTTTTCAGAACATTGAAAAATAACCAAGGGTTTGCAACAGCCCAAGGAACATCTATTAATAAAAAATAGTCTAATTTTGGTAAGAGCAGTGAACTTCATGGCATTGTAATTTTCCCTGTTGCCTTCTCCTCAGCACCACAGTAAACTTAAAAACTAAAAGCCTGTAACCATGATAATTGCAAAAACCAGCAGCCCAGCAGCTACTGGGGAGAAGAGGGTGGAACAAGTTTGGAGCTGCCCCAAAAGCTCTATCCCCAGAGAACTGTTTCTGTTTGACCTGTCTAGTCTCTCCCTAGAAAAGCCCCATTTTCCGGAATTGCCTTCTTTTGACTAGTCTTAGAGCTTGCTCCTTATAAGCAGCCTATACCCAGGGTGTTTTTCAAAAACAATCCGTAGAAATCATTTAATATCACAATTGCCTCAGGTGGAGATGCAAATTGGGATACACAAGAAGCTGACTGAAAGACAGAAAATGCATGGGAATGAGATGTCTACAGAGAAATTTTTACATCTTTCCATCTATCAAGAAGTTCACACCCATATCCAGGGCTCTGCTTATGCACAAAAAAAAAAAAGAAAGAAAGAAAGAAAAGAAAGTCCTAATCTCTCACCTCGGCTTGACTTTGTGCAAATAAAAGTGAAGATTAAAACAGATTGTAAATCACTGAAGCATTGAAGGTATGCTCCAACATGTACCCTTGAGAGTTTGGTAAAAGCAAAGGCTGAGAGACTTACTGGTTCAAACTTTTAAAAAAATTTCTGTTCAATCCTCAAGGAACTCAGTAGTGACTTCAGTGGCAGCTCTGGAAATCAGGTCACTCTTCACCCACCCCAAAAGTTTTGTCATCTTTGTTGGTGGTTGTAGTTGTTGCTCTTGCAGTCTGTCTGCTTATCAACATTTCTGAACTAATTCTGTAAGCCTGTATTCTTTGTTGCAGATATAAAAAAAGAAAAATGACACAAAACATATACAATAAAAGGCAAAACGACAGTCATAAATCCTATTTTATAATTATACTGAAAGAAAATAAAACATTCCAATAAAAAGGCAGATATTGGAAGAATGAATTTAAAATATGATCCAAGAATACACTGTCTACTAGAAACATGCTTTAGAGACTTCCAGCCAAGATGGAGGTGTAGGTTGATAAACTTTGCTTCCTTGCACAGCCAAAAGAAGGACAACAGCAAATTTAAAAACCAAAAATAATCACAATTGCCAGAAAATTGAACTGTATGGGAAGTCTGACAATGAAGGAGTTAAAGAAGAAAGATTCAACCAGACTGGTAGGGACAGAGATGGGCAGCCGGGTTGGAGAGGACTCATGGCAAGGTGAAGGCTGGAGAACTGGGGCAGGAGAGGTGGTGACTGGCAGATTAGGTAGTCCCACATTTGCATGTGGATAAACCAGGAGGAACAAATCGGGGGCAAGAAAGACCATGCAACCCAGGGTTCCAGTGCAGGGAAATAAAGCCTCAAAACCTCTGGCTGTAAAAATCCTATGAGGGTTGTGGTGGAAAGAGAAACTCCCAGCCTCACAGAAGAATTTGTTGGAGAGACCCACAGGGCCCTACAATATACAGAAACCCATCTACCCAGGAAATGCACCATAAGAGCCCAATTTGCTTGTGGGTAATGGAGGAAGTGACTGAAAACCAGCCAAGAACAGAGCAAGCATCATTGTTCTCTCTCAGACCCCTACCCCATATATAGCACAGTGAGCTGGGTTGCCCCACCCTGGAGAATACCTAAAGCTTGCCCCCTTACTACATAACAGGAGCTCTTAGACAAAATAATATGGCCCAAATGAAAGAACAGATCAAAACTCTAGAAAAAAAACTAAGCAATGAGGAGGCAGACAACCTATCAGATGCAGAGTTCAAAACACTGGTACTCAGGATGCTAACAGAAATGGTTCAGTTTGATGGCAAAATAAAGGAAGAAATGAAGGCTATGCAAAGAGAAATAAAGGAAAATATGCAGGAAATCAACAGTAATAGGAAGGAAACTGAGACTCAAATCAATGATGTCGGGTAGAAGGGAAAAATAAACATTCAACCAGAACAGAATGAAGAAATAAGAATTCAAAAAAATGAGGAGAGGCTTAGGAATCTCTTTGACAACTTTAAACATTTCTTTTTTAAAATATATTTTATTGATTATGCCATTACAGTTGTTCCATTCCCCCCCTTTCATTCCTCTGCAGCCTGCACACCCCCTCCCACCCACACTCCCCCCTTTAGTTCATGTCCATGTGTCATAAGTTCTTTAGCTTCTACATTTCCCACACTACTCTTGCCCTCTCCCTGTCTATTTTCTCCCCACCATCTATACTACTTATTCTCTGTACCTTCTCCCCACCCTCTCCTCCCACTCCCCTGTTGCTAACCTTCCACGTGACCTTCATTTCTGTGGCTCCACTCCTGTTTTAGGTGACCACTTAGTCTGCTTTTGTTTTAGGTGTGGATGTTAATAACTGTGAGTTTGATGTCTTTTTACTGTTCGTATTTTTTATCTTCTTTTTCTTAGATAAGTCCCTTTAACATTTCATATAGCAAGGGCTTGGTGATGATGAACTCCTCGAACTTGACCATATCTGAGAAGCACTTTATCTGCCCTTCCATTCTAAATGAAAGTTTTGCTGGATAGAGCAGTCTTGGATGTAGGTTCTTGCCTTTCATGACTTGAAATACTTCTTTCCAGCCCGTTCTTGCCTGTAAGGTCTCTTTTGAGAAATCAGCTGACAGTCTGATGGGAACTCCTCTGTAGGTAACTGTCCCCTTATTTCTTGCTGCTTCTAGAATTTTCTCCTTCATTTTAATCTTGGCTAATGTAATTATGATGTGCCTTGGTGTGTTCCTCCTTGGGTCCACCTTCTTCGGGACTCTCTGAGCTTCCTGGACTTCCTGGAAGTCTATTTCCTTTGCCAGATTGGGGAAGTTCTTCTTTACTATTCATTCAGATAAGTTTTCCACTTGTTGCTCTCCCTCTCCCCCTTCTGGTACTCCTATAATTCATATGTTGGAACATTTAAAGATGTCCTGGAGGTTCTTAAGCCTCTCCTCATGGTTTTGAATTCTTGTTTATTCATTCTTTTCTATTTGGTTATTTCTTTCTTCCTTCTGGTCCACTCCATTGATCTGAGTCCCAGTTTTCTTCCCATCACTATTGGCTTCCTGTGCATTTTCCTTCATTTCACTTATCAGTGCCTTCTTTTGTTCATTTAATTTGTGACCAAAATCCACCAATTCTGTGAGCATCCTGATCACCAGTGTTTTGAACTGTGCATCTGATAGGTTGGCTACCTCTTGGTCGCTTAAAAGTATTGGCTCTGGGGCTTTGAGCTATTCTTCTGTTTGAGTCATTTTTGTTGAGGTGGCACCTGTTACGTATGGGTGGCAGAGCCTTAGGTGTTTACCAGGGCGGGGCGACCTAGTCACTGGGTTGTGACACTGTCTGTGGGGGTGGAGTCAGAGAGGGATCAATGGCATATGTTCCACTCTCTCAGATTTGTGTCCCCTCTTCTTACTCCCACAAGCAAACTGGCCCCCCCCCAGCACTGGTTCCCAGGTGGGCAGGCTTATGCATGCTCCAGTATCCTGCGAGTCTCCCCAATGACCTCTCCTGTGAACTGGGAGCCTCTCCTGGCACCTTTTCAATCAGTGTTTTTAGGCTTTATTTCCTGTCACCGGGGCCCTGGGCTGTGTGGTCTATCTCACTGCCCACTCTTGCCTATTTTATCTGCACACAAATGTGTGTCCTAGGTCGGCCAACTGCCCTGCGTGTCCTACATGCGCTGCTCATCTCCTCCCCGTGTCTAGGGTCCACAGGCTTCATACCACCAATGCTCCCCAGCACCCTTGGGTCTGGCAGCCACTGCATTTTCCTGCTGCATTTTCTCTCCAATGGCTGCTGACTCTGCCCCTCTTACTGGTCTGGTTGAATGGTTGTCGGACTTCCGTAGTTCAATTTCCTGTGTCCTGGTTGTGTTATTGTTTGTAAATATTTGTGGTCCTTAATCTTGATTGTGAGAGGAGGTACAGTGTTTCCACCTACACCTCCATCTTGGCCGGAGGTCCAAAATTAAACATTTCAACATCTGAATCATAGGGGTGCCAGAAGGACAAGAGGAAGAGCCAGACATAGAAAACTTTTTGAAAACATAATAAAGG
>PVKM010013249.1:0-30561 GCA_004027735.1 Carollia perspicillata
GAAAGAAGGAAAGAAAAGAAAGAAAGATGAGAGAGAGAGAGAGACAGAGAAAGAAAGAAAGAAAGAAAGAAAGAAAGAAAGAAAGAAAGAAAGAAAGAAAGAAAGAAAGGAAAGAAAGAAAGAAAGAAAGAAAGAAAGAAAGAAAGAAAGAAAGAAAGAAAGAAAGAAAGAAAGAAAGAAAGAAAGAAAGAAAGAAAGAAACAGAGAAAGAAACAGAGAAAGAAAGAAAGAAGAAAGAAAATATGAGAATTGTAACTCAAAGGATACTTTGTGCATATTGGCACATGGACCTGTTGGAATTAGATAAGACGTTCACTGAATTTTGGAAGATGTATTACTCTAAAAGACACATTCGTCTGGACTTAAAATTATGTTATGGCTAAATTGATCATTGGACTCCCAACTATTTGTGCAGTAGGTGGACTATAAAATCAGTTGACCTTTTTAAAAAATTGTTGTTCAAGTACAGTTGAGCTTTTAATAAGGAAAAAATTATCACTACCTACTTGAAGTTAATGTAAAAGGAGAAGTTAACCAGTTATCAGTGACCGAGCTGGGAAAAATGATGGACAGGGTTACCATCAATGAGAGAAGAAGCCTAATTAAATATTCTGCCTCCCAAGATAGAGAATTCCTCAAAATATCTGCTCATGGGTATGTCAGAATTCCTAAAGGACCAACATTAGTGTCCCTTTTTTCCCTTTCAAAGAGGGGTTACCTATCCTGGTTATTCCTTCTCTACCATTGACTAAGATGGGATCATACACCCCCTGTTTAAAAAAAGGCATAGTTTTCCAAACCAAGTAAACCTACATCTAGGACTCTAAAATCAATTTATACTATTAGTTAACATCATCTAATTTGACACAGACTTGGAAAAGAAAATGTGGCTGACAACGTGTAATGATTTACTTCCTTGTTTTAGAACATTTTACCACACGCATGAGAATAAAAAAAACTTTTATAGCTTTTTTTCTAGGTAACTTTAATATTCCCTATGAGGAGATTCAGGGGAGATTGTTTTCTTTTTTAGCATCTTTACTTGCATGGGCAAGTCAAACATTTCACAGACTGACATATCTGACAGACACTACATCAGTGAGAAGGTACTTTTCCATAAACATTACTGTGGATCTCTATTATGCCAGTTATTATTTGAAGGTACAATGCCTTCTTTTCCTTCAGACTAGCTGTCAGCTTTTCTTCTTTCATTCCACTTCCACAAATACAATGGGCATCACTGACAATTTTCACTCCGAATGTTGAAAATGAACTATTTATGCTTCTTAGCTGAGAAGTGTTAATGCTGTGAAGTTCATGTTTTATCTTATCACTATTTGTCAATGACTTAAGATCATGTTATCTGATAATAATGTACATTTCTAAAAATAAACACTAATCATAAAACTATGCATGTTTTATTAATAAATTCTTAGTAGTAGTTGCCATCCTCAAAGGCTTTTTACTCTGAATAACTATTTTCCATTTTAGCACACATGTTTATTAAAATACAATTTATTTGTTCCAGTTAGAGCTTTACTGTTTGGGTTAAAAGCAAAAATTAAAAATTAAATATATAAACCTAAAGCTAGTATATTTAATTGTCACTGGTTTACATTAGAGACCTCACTCATTTAACCACAAAATAAAAAAAAATATTAAAAAGGTATGAAGAATCAAAATAAAATTTTATGCAAAATTTTACATTTATATATAAAAAAGATATTTTCCTTTTAATTTACTTAGCAGGTTTGAACTTTTTTATGCCTATTACATTTCATAAAAATTGGGTCTTTTGCAGAAGCTATTTTTATTCCTTGGAACACAGTTTCTCCTATTCGTCACCTAAGTCCTACTTACTGTTCAATTATCACTGTTTCATCTGAACCAAAAGCCTCCCCTTGACCCGAACCTACATTAGATCTGTTATTCCCTCATAGCTCACTCATTTACTCTCCTAGCATGATTATTTTTAATATTTTCCTCAACTACTCTTAAGTACACTGCATAATGGCAGAGACTGTTCAGTGATGTCTGAATTTGTGTGTGTGTGTGTGTGTTTGAGTTTTTGTGTTCTGATGTTTTAAACATTAAATGTGAACACTTCACAATTTAAGATTTCCTAGCCTAATCAGCTATTTGTCTCCTGGATATATTTAATTTATCTTTCATTATTTGCTTAGGCTTTTATTCATTTCCTTGGTTAAATTCTGAACGTCTACTATGGCTAGATATGGTGTTGAGTAACAGAAACTTAGTTTTTGAGATATAAATCAATACTTAAAATGTATAAGATTCAGGTGTGAAGACAGTGGAGAAAACAAAACCTAGCTATCAATATACATTAATTATTATGATAGAGGTAACCAAAAAAAAGGAGAATGTATATCAGTTACAGTAATTCAAATTAGGCTTTCCACAGGAGGTAATACATTAAATTTTAAGTAGAAATCTGCCAGTTTCAGAAAGACTCAAGCACACAGAGTGATGGAATAATAAAATATTTCAGATAAAGATTTGAAATGGATAGTAGTAGACATGTGCTTAGGACTTTGATCTCAGTAGTTTTCCCAAAGCACTATTCTCTTAGATGAATTAATGGTTGGCTTTATATTTTTGAAGATTTGATTCACATTTTAACTCAGTGAGTTTTTGGCCAATCTACCGAAATTGCAGTTTCACAGATCTCTCAAAAGAGAGATCTTATACCCTGCTCTGATATTAAAATATTTTAAAAATTCTGCTTGTTTATGGGTTTTATATAAGAACATATATATATACACACATATATGTATATATATATTTCATTTGAAATTACGTCACCAATTTCTTACAGTCTATTACATGAAATTATTGTTCACTAAATTTTACTGCTAAATGTGACTTTATTTTATAACACAATTTATTTGTGTCTTTTCCTTTGAATAGGCTTTGCTTTGTTTCCAGGTTTCTGCTATTATGAACTGAAATGCCACTTACCTTCTTTTTGATACCCTCAAATATACATGAAGCACAGCAAAGTTCTCAGATATAAGAAGTTGAATTTTTGAATTATAGGGTAGAAGAAACTGTTACCTTTAACAGTGACACCAAATTGTTTAACCAAGTCTTAATAACAATTTATACCTTCATCAGTAATGTAGAAAATCTTTGTTTTCTATGTCTTCTCTTTAAGTCATTTTTTCAGCTTAAGTAAGGACAAAATCTCAGAACACGGCCCGGGCTGGTATAGTTCAGTGGATAGATTGTGGGCCTGAGAACCAAAGAGTTGTGGGTTTGATCCCCAGTCAGGGCACATGCCTGGGTTGCAGCCCAGGTCCCCAGTAGGGGGTGCATGAGAGGCAACCACACATTGATGTTTCTCTCCCTCTCTTTCTGTTTCTCTTCCCTTCTCTGTAAAAATAAGTAAATAAAATCTTTTTTAAAATCTCAGAACATGCTAAGTCCAGGTATGCACCTCTCTTTGACACACTGTGGTAGGGCATTTAGATTCTGATGAAGTTTAATTGCTACACATGTCAGATTTCCTTGGATTTTTGTTTAAAGTCAGGCTTCCTTAAACTATTGTTTAATGACCACTAATCAATATTGCAATGTTCCTGAAAATGCACAGTAACATTTGAGACTCTGGAAATTAGATCAATGAACACTGCAACACAGACAAAGGTTAACAGAGGGATTATGACCACAGTCGGTACTTCACTTTTAAGCCAAGATCACAACATGCCCCTCGAATGCTAGATGCTAGATTTTATTTCCAAACTAAAACCTTTGTGAACTAGATATGGGTCATTATTTACTTTCAAGGGCTACCTTTCTCTGGGGTCTCTTCTAGAAGACAAGGTCTCTGGACTTTTAGGTAATACAGAGGCTCTTTGGAAGATGTTGAGAAAATCTACCTGTATCAATTGATAATAGAATATAAACTTCATAACCTGCTTACCATATGTTGTGGTGTCTGCTTGCAACAGACAGGCTCCAGTGTCAAAGGTGCTGTTCTAGGACACCAAGGACTGTCCACATCACTTATGCAGAATAAAGAGAAAGCTTGATAATAGTTATGAAGGCCAATTTGGGAGACAGTAAAATAGTTCATTATAAAAACCTCATGTTCATTTTTTGGTTGCAAAGAAAGAGTTTTGGATACTGAAAACTTGGTCACATCCTACTGCAAGGCAATTTTGGCATAGTTAGAAATTTACTGTCTTCATTACTAGGAGAGTCACAGGAATCTTCTTAATTGGCACTTAGTAACCTGCCTGGAAAATGGTAGTCTGCCACAAATAAGGGATTTATCATCTTGGGACAAAAACAAACAAAGAGGTAAATGGTTAACAACATGGAGGATTTTTACCAAGGAAAATAATTTTTATATATGAACATTCATTGATAACATCCCTAATAGTGTAGACATCATTCATAGAAGGCAAAGCAACTCAGCATTTGAGAAGCCAATAAAAATATATAAACAAAAACAAAAAAGCTGGAGTGCAACCTGGCAACCTGGGATTTATCTCATTGTCATGAACTCAGAGAGTCCTGATTAAGAAGTTCCTGAGACCTCAAGGGAGTATGTCCTTCCTGAATCAGAAGTCTTAGTATATGGAAATGAGGCAGGCTTGGCTGGCAATTAATGATAGATCAGGAATGACAAAGATCCCACAAAAAAGTTCACTAGAAAAATGTCTGTTTTAGTAAAAGCTAATCTATATGATTTATTGCAACAATGAATGTCATGCAGTGTCACAACATTATTTTTCAAAATATATGAAAAAGGCTCTTTTTTAAAAATGTGCTTTTTCTAGCCCAAAGTGAGCAAAATATGGGAAATAATAAAAATCACAGCAAAATAAATATAATAGAGTCTAAAAATATAACAGATCAATAAAACTAAGACGTAGTTCTTTGAAAAGATAAGCAAAATTGACAAACCTTTAAAAACACTCATAAAAATAGAATAAACCAAAATAAATACAATTAGAAATAAAAACAAAGAAGAGACAACTGACACCACAGAAATACAAAAAAATTATAAGAAAATACTGCCAACAATTACATACCAACAAATTGGACAAACTGGCAAAAAAGGATATATTGCTAAAAGCATAAGATCTTCCAAGACAGAATGAAGAAGAAACAAAAAAGTCTAAACAGACTAATAATACTAAAAATATTGAATCAGTAATAAAAAAAATCCCAATAAATAGAATTCCTGGCCAGATGGCTTCACAAGTAAATTTTACCAAACTTTCAAAGATGAAGTGACCCTTCTCAAACTATTCCAAAAAAGTGAAGAAGAGGAGGTAAGGTTGGCAATCTTGTTTTAGAAGGCTGGCATCATCCTGACACTAGAACCAGACAAAGACAAAAAAGAAGAAGAAAAAAGATATTACAGGCCAATATTCCTGATACACATAGCTGTAAAAATCCTCAATAAAATATTAGTAAGCTGAATTTAGCAATTCATTAAAAAGATCATACATCTTGTTCAAGCAGGATTTATTCTTAGTAGGCAAAACTGATTCAAAATGTGTAAATCAATTAACATGAAGGATAAAAATTTTATGACCATATCAATAGATGCAAAAAAAAACATTGAAAAACTCACCATCTATTTATCATAAAAACTCTCAGAAAAAATGGGAATAGAGGAACCAAACCTCACCATAATAAAGGGAACATATAACAGACCCAGAGCCAGTATGACACTCAGTGGGCAAAATCTTAAAGTGTTTCCGTTAAGACCAGGAACAAGGAAGGTACGTCCATGATCACCACATTTGTTCTATAAAGTATTGGAAGTTTTAACTTCAGCGATTACACCAAAAAAAAAAAAGAAAAAAAGAAAGAAAGAAAGGCATGCAAATTGGATAGAAAGAAGTAAAATTGTCATTCTTTGCCAATTACATGATACTGAATACATACAACACTAAAAATTCCGCAAAAACACTATTAAAACTGGTAAGTGAATCCAGTAAAATAATAAGATGTAAAATTAATATTCAGAAATCAGTTGAATTCTTACATTTTTTTATTCTTGTTCAATTACAGTTGTTCCCATTTCCCCTCCATTACACTCCCCTGCCTTACCCACCTCTGACTTCCCACATTCAGTCCTCCCCTCTGTTGTCTTTGTCCATGGGTCCTTTATACATGTTCCTTCACTGGACCCTTCCATTCTTTTCCCCATTATCTCCCTCTCCTCTCCCATAAGGTTACTGTCAGTTTGTTCTTTATTTAAATGGCTCTGGTTCTATTTTGTTCGATTGTTTGTTTTGTTGATTAGGGTCCACTTATAGATGACATCATATGGTATTTGTCTTCCACTGCCTGGCTTATTTTACTTCACATAATTCTCTCCAGTTCCAACCATGCTGCCATGAATATAAGGGGCTCCTTCTTTCTTTCTGCTGCATGGTTTTCCATTGTGTAAATGTACCATAGTTTTTTGATTCACTCATTTACTGATGGGCACTTGAGGCTGTTTCCTGCGCTTGGTTATTGTAAATAGCACTGCTATGAATATTGGGGTGTATAGGTTCAAGAACTGGTGATTCAGGATTCTTAGGATATAATTCTAGCAGTGGAATTGCTGGGTTAAAAGGCAGTTGCATTTTTTTTTTTTTTAGGGAATTTCCATACTGTTTTCCACAGTGGCTGTACCAGTCTGCAATCCCACCAACAGTGCACTAGGGTTCCATTTTTTGCACAACCTCTCTAGCACTTGCTGTTTGTTGATTTGCTTATAATGGTCATTTTGACCAGTGTGAAGTGGTATCTCACTGTGGTTTTAATTTTCAGCTCTCTAATGTCTAGTGATGCTGAGCATCCTTTCATATGCCTCTGCATCCTCTGTAAATCCTCCTTAGAGAAGTGTCTGTTTAGGACCTTTGCCCATTTTTCAATTGGGTTGTTTGTCTTCCTGAAGTGGAGTTACATGTGAGTTCTTTATATATTTTAGAGATCAAACCCTTATCTGAGGTAGCATTGGCAAATGCATTTTCCCATATGGTTGGTTCCCTTGCCATTTTGTTGATATAGCTGTGCAGAGGCTTTTTAATTTGATAGAATCTTATTTGTATATTCCTTTCTTTATGTCCCTTGCTCTAGGACAGTAGTGTCAAACTCATTTTCACTGGCAGCCATATCAGCCTTGAGGTTGCCTTCAAAGGGTTGAATGTAGAGCTCCTTGCTCCCAGTTAAGGAGTAGTTACATTCATAGAATCCTAAAATTACATTCGGCCCTATGAAGGCAACCACAAGGCTGATGTGGCCCCTGGTGATGATGAGTTTGACACCTCTGCTCTAGGGGATATATCTATGAAAGTATTGCTGAATGGAATATCTGAAATATTCTGCCTATGTTGTCCTGTAGGACTTTCATGGTGTCACAAGTTATATTTAAGTCTTTTATCCATCTTGAATTAATTTTTTTTGTGTGGTGTAAGTTGGTGGACTAGTTTCATTTTTTCACATGTACTTGTCCAGATCTCCTAACACCATTTGTTGAAGAGGCTATTTTTACTCTATTTTATGCTCCTGTTCCATTTGTTGAATATTAATTGATCATAGAGACATGGGTTTATTTCTGGGCCCTCTATTGTATTCCATTTATGTATGTGTTTGCTCTTTTACCAGTATGAGACTGTTTTGATTACTGTGGCCTTGTAATATAGTTTCATTTCAGGTATGATGATCCCTCCTACTTTGTTCTTCTTTCTCAAAATTGTCATGCAGAAGCTTTTTGGGATCATTTATGGTTCCAAAGAAATTTTTGAAATGTTTGTTCCATATCTGCAAAATATGTCATTAGTACTTAATACAGATTGCTTTGAATCTATAAATTCCTTTGGGGAGTGTGGATATTTTTATTATGTTAATTCTTCCAATCCATGAACATGGTATATGCTTCCATTTGTTTGTATCTTCCTTATTTTTTTTTCTTTGATGTTCTGTAGTTTTCTGAGTACAGGTCTTTTACCTCCTTGGTTAGGTTTATTCCCACATACTTTATTGTTATTGTTGTTATTAAGAAAAAATGGGATTTTTTTCCTGATTTCTGTTTCTGATATTTCACTGTTGGTGTACCAAAATGCCTTCAATTTCTGCATATTGATTGTGTATTGCACTGTTTTGCCAAATTCACTTTTTAGGTTGAGTAGTTTTTTGGTGGGGTCTGTAGGGTATCAATTGCATTTTTAAACACAACTACTAGAAGGAAAATTAAGATAATAGTTCTATATATAGTTGAGTCAGAAATAATAAAACATCTAGTAATAAATTAACCAAGGAGGTAAAGGACCTATATTCAACAACAATAAGATACTGAAGAAAAAAATTTAAGAAGATACAAATAAAAGGAAGGCTATACAATGCCCATGGAAAAGAAGAATCAACATTGTTAAAGTGTACATAGTACCCAAAGCAAAGGGAATATGATGTAATCCCTATCAAAACACCGATGACATTTTTTATAGAACTAGAACAAATAAACCAAAAAGGTAAATGGAACCACGAACGATGCTGAATAGCCAAAATAATCTTGAAAAAGAAGAATCAAGATGGAAGGATCACATTACCTAATATTAAAATATACTACAAGACCATAGTAATCAAAACAATGTACTTATATAAAAACAGAAAACACAGATCACTGGAATAGAATAGAGAACATAGAAATAAACCCACACTTATATAGTTAATTAATATATAACAAAGGAAGCAAAATATACAATAGGGTAAATATGTTCTCTTCAATAAATGGTATAGGAAAAACTGGAAAGACACATGCAAAATAATGAAACAGAATCTTTCTTTATACCAAATACAAGAATAAACTCAAAGCAGATTAAAGACTTAAATGTAAGACCCAAAATCACAAAACTCTTAGAAGAAAACAAAGGCTGTAAACTATTTGACATTGCTCTTAGTAATATTTTTGGATATGTCTCCTTGGGACAGGAAAACAAAGGAAAAAATAAACAAATGAGGCTACATCAAATTAAGGAGGTTTTGTACATTAAAGGAAAAAAATCAACACAACTAAAAATGCCCTACTGAATGGGAAAAGATATTCACCAATAATACCTCTAATAAAGGGTTGATATTAAAAATAAATAAGAAACTTATGCAACTTAACATAAAAAATAATGACAACAAAAATAACCCAATTTAAACATAAGCAGATGATGTTCTTAATAGAAATTTCTCCAAAGAAGACATGCAGAGAGCCAATAAACATGAAATGATTATCAACATTACTAATCATCAGGGAAGTACAGATTAAAACCACAATGATATATCACCTCACACTTGCCAGAATGGCTATCATCAGTAAATCATCAAACAAGCATTAGTGAAAATGTGAAAAGAAGGAACCCTTTAACCTTGTTGTTGGAATTGTAAGTTGGTACAACAGCTATGGAAAACAGTATGGAGGTTCCTCAAAACTTAAAAATAGAACTACCTTATGACACAGCAATTCCATTTCTGGGTATTTATACATAGAGATGAAGACACCTTGTATATTTATGCTCTTGAGGCATTATTTACAAAGGTAAGGTATGGAAAAAACCTAAGTGTCCATTGATAGATGAATGGGTAAAAACTTATAAGACATATATACATGTATACATATATACACATATACATAATCACTATATATATTCCATATATAATGTAATATCACTCAACCATAAACACAGATTGAAATCTTGCTATTTGTGATAATATAGATGGACCCAGATGCTATTATACTAAGCAAAATGTGTCAGACAGATAGAGAATGACAAATGTCACATGATTTCATTTATATGTGAAATCTAAAAAAACCAAAATAAATGAACAAAAAACACAGAAACAAACTCATAGACATAAAGCACAAACTGATGATTGCCAGATGGAAGGGCTTGAAAGATGAGTGAAAGAGGAGACAGATTAGATGTAAAGATTATTAGTTATAAAAACAATCATGGGGATATACAATACAGTATAGGGAATATAATCAATAACATAATAATTAGGCATGGTATCAAATAGGTACTCAATTTAATGGGATGAACACTTAAGTTAGATAAATGTCTAATTGTTATGTTACATAACTAAAACTAATATAATAGTCTATATCCACTGTACTTAAAAAACAAAGAAAGTTTAAAAAAGTAAGCAGACTAAAATTCACATTCTTCTGGTTTTTGAGGTTTAGATTAAAAAGAAACACTGTAGGGCTCTCAAAACCAAAAATAAAAATGTGTTTTTCTTATTGTTCCTTTGCAAATATTATCATAATTAATTATTGCTAACACGATAATATACAAAATAATAAATTAATTAAACAATTAATAAATAATTAAATAATATAAAATCATAAATAGTATAATACCTTCATAGATAATATGAACTGAGTGTATAATATGCACTGGGCAATATATAAAGTGTTTTATATATATTTATATAACAAATATAACATGACAAATACATATATAACAAATATATATAACAAATATAAAAAACATTTAACAAAGTTATTTCCTATATTCCATATATATATACATATATATATGAGAAGAGAAGCATTTGAGGAAAGAATGAAGCGAAGGGTGAGCTTTGTGGGTATCTGTGAAGAAAATTTCAGGAAAGTTGATCAGGAAACAGGATGGTCCCAAGAGGGGGAATTTCTGACTCAGTCTGGAGCACAGAGACCAATGTGGAAGAAAGAAAAGCTAATAGGAGGGTGGTCAGATCATAAGGTCTATGGAAGCCATTTTTTTAAATACTCTTTTATGCTTAGAGTCCTGGAGAGACATTGGGAGAGAATTATATAACCCGACCTCTGTTTTGATCATCTCTTTTTGGCAGCTTTGTTTAGAATAGTTTTAGAAGCTTGGAAGCAGGGAGACTACCAAGAAGGAATGATGGTTAAAAGGCTATTTCCACCCTGGCTGGTGTGGCTCAGTGGATTAAGTGCTGGTCTGTGAATCAAAGGTTGCAGGTTCAATTCCCAGTCAGGGCACATGACTGAGTTGCAGGCCATGTCCCCAGTTGGGAGTGTGTGAAAGGCAACCACGCATTGATGTTTCTCTCCTTCTCCTCCCCTGTCTTTGAAAGTAAATAAATAAAATATTAGGAAAAAACAAAGGCATATTTCCTCTCAGCTTGAACCCATTCTTCTATGTAATGACTTGTGATCTGTAACTAGGCCCCTCTAAACCTGCTAGTTTCTTATTAGTTGTGCTAATAAGGACATGTCAAGAAGCATGGAAGCTGAAGGAGAAAGGAATGACATTCTCTTTCCTTTTTGCTTCTTGCCCCTTTAGCTGGACTCCAGCAGTTTAGTAATAGTTAGTTCCATAACAGTAGTTGATACCAGTTTGTAGTTTCTTCAAAGGTCCAAGAACCTCCCCGCTTGTGATTCCTCATAGCATCAGTGTTAAAACCACAGTGGTCTTAGTCCCAGACCCAAAAGGTCCTTCCTTTGAGCTTCTGGGATACCTTCATTTTGTCCATAGCATCATTTAGAGTTCATGAAACTGAAAAGAAAAGTACGACAGTGATTACTATAAATGCGTACCTTAAGGTAAATAGTATTTACTGTAAGGATCAAGGGTCAGGGGAATATTGGGCTTCTGCTGTGATTGCAACATTATTGACGTGGGTGATTGTGTTGCAGGCTTATTTGTTTTGCAGTTATTTACTTTGCTGCATATTTCTGTTTTACACACTTTCTTATGCATATGCTACATTCCATTATAAAAATCATTTAAAAATATCAATGTGAATTTTAGAATTATTCTGTCAAGATATGAACAATTTCAATCTATTGAATAATTGATCTATAAATTGTTTTTTTTAAGATCTTTTTTAGTTATTTATCTTTAGAGGGGAAGGGAAGAAGAGAGGGAGAGAAATATCAATGTATGGTTGCCTCTTGTGCGTCCCCCACTGGGATCTGGCCTGCAACCCAGGCATGTGCCCTGGCTGGGAATCAAACCATGGTTGTTCAGTTCACAGGCTTGCGCTCAATCCACTGAACTACACCAGCCAGGGCCTAAATTGTTAAAACAAAAAATTTATTGCATAATAGCTCTATAATTTGAGAAAACTTACCTATTTCTTAGGTTAACAAAGTTATTTCCTTATTCCAAATTTGTATGCAATGTGCCCTCTAATTTGTTACTTTGACAAATTATCTTTATAAAACTTGTAAAATTAAAAGAAATATTTTTGGATTAAAAACAATCTGTTCACTGACATCTGAGATTTAAGTAGAAAAGTATCAAATACAGAATATTACTGAAAAATTATAAGATTACTAAAGCATTATCTTTTCATAATTTGTTAAGTAATTTTATTAAAATTTTAATATTTCTAATTTATTTATACAAAGTACTTTAATTTATATTTTTAGTATTTACTCTTATTACATTGTAATATATTGTTTATTTGTGTGTTGTGCCTTTTTCTAAGTCATTAAGTTGTTTCCTAATATGCTTTTAAAAATAAACTATGCCTTTGCTAATATTTTATATATGTCATTTTATTTTCTTCATTCACTTTGCTTTCATTTTTTAATTCCTTTTCTAAATTCTTACCTTTGTATTTAAAGCATTAATTATCCATTTCTCTTCTCTTCTATATACTATATTTAAAATACCACATTAAGAATATGCCTTAATACCCGTAACATTGTTAGTTTCATTGTATTTTCAATAGGTTTTAAAATTTTATTCTTTAGATATTTATATTTCTAAATGTTTGAGATTTTTGTATTTATTTTTGCTTACTTTTTATCATAATTACATTTTACTCAAAGAAAGCTGCCTATCTTTACAGTTATTTTAATTTGTTGGTATTTGTTTCAGGATCTAATATATTGTGAAGATTTTTGCAAACATTTCAAGTGTTCTTGAGAGGAATATGAATTCTATAATTGTTTGGTGAAGAATTGTATATGCATGCTTGTTAATTGTGCAGTTAAAAATATAGTATAGCTTAAGGATCCACAATCAGGATATTTATCCTGACAGCTCTCATTAAATAAAGATATTTTAGTTTGTCTTTAAACTTCCATCAATTTTTGTTTCACATATACTGAGCCTGTTTTATTATGCAGACAAGTATAAAACTGTTAATCATTTCTGAGTAATTGAACTCTTCATCACTACTAGTGATTTCCACATGATGATTTTGTATTAAAATCTGTTGTACAGCAAATCCACTTTGCTTTATTTTGGCTTTATTTATAATGGGTTTCCCCCATTTACTGACTTTCAAGCATTCAACATTTAAATTTTTTGATGTCTATCCCATACAAAGCCTATAGTTTGAGTTTGTATTTTAATCCAGACTGATGATTATTGTTTTTATTTTTAATCTAGCATGCTTAATTTGTTTGCACATGGCCTTGTTACTGATGTTTTTCACTTATTTCTGTACATAGTGTACTTCCAAATCACATTTATTTTTCTTCCCTTGTAATGTTTTCTTTTATCACCATATTATCAACTGATTAAAATACCCTTACTTATGCCATTTTACTTTTTGCTATCAGTTTTGATTTACTTAAATATTTAAAAATATTTTAGAGTTCAACATTTTACTTTGAATAGTCCTTTTTTAAAATTCTAAATTAATTTACATTTGAATAATTTTCAAATGATACCAAATTTTGAAGCATTTCACATTTCCCCTTCCAAAGTTACATAATTTTAATCTTATTTGTTTTGAATTTTTACTGTCAAATATGTGACACATTCTGTAGCTTTGGAATTCCAATTGTTTTGCATTAACATTATATAAAAGTTAGATATTTTTAGAAAATTTAAAATATTTAGTCTAAATGATTATAAGCTATCTTAAAATTTTATTTTGTATTTGAAAGAAAATTTTGTGAATTATGTATTTTTATGGGTTGCCTAAATGTGTTTCTCAAATCTTACTTCATAATAGAACCATCTTGGGATATTTTAGATCACAGTATTCTCATATGCTTCATATTAAATGTTATCATATTATCTTCATACTAAATATTATCTGATTGGTCTAGTTGAAATGTGAGCATTTGTATTTTTATAGACACTTCCCACACCACTACCCAGGTATAGAACCACTGGTTAAGTTGAAACCGTGGGTTCGCTGAAATCAGAACAATATCTTGCCATTATTTGTAGTCAAAATACTTTATTTACTACATAAAATGCAGTGACAGTATATTAGACAAATAAATGAATACCACATATCATAATGACATTCAGAGCTTATAGGATATCAAAAGATTGCATGATGATGGTCCTTCTACTTAAAGTTAAAGTATTCAAATAAGAAAAACATTTATTCATTTTCTATTGAAGTTATTTTTAGTTTACTTCAATACATTCATTTACTTTTTGTGAATAGAATTATGTCCATGAGTCATAACCTTCCATGTCCCTATTTTATCCACTATTTGAAATTGTTAGTTTTTGCAATGTACCTGTTTATCTTCATCATACAAAAATCATGCATTTATTTGCTGATTATAACTGAACAAGTTTAACGTTAGTGATATTTCAAATAGAAGTGGTTTTGACTTGGAGCTTATTCCATAAGACAGCTATGAACTAAAGTTTTTTAGAACTGCTAGAGCTCTAAAGGGGTAGATTGGCTTAATTAATGCCAAACGATGTTCACAGCAGGCAAGTGACTTCTTGAAACCTGGAAGAAAGCAGCACAATTAATTTGTTGTTACTAAAAGAAATGTAATACTGGGACTGGATGATGCTGAAGACAAAAGGGCCTACTGGTAGACTGTTCATTTGCATTCAAGAAATAATAAAGCCGTACTTAAATAAATATCTAAATACTAGATGCCTTTTATGTCAGATTGATTTCTCTTAATATTAGTTTCTAGAATTTTTGAAAGTCAAATTAAATGTTGAGAGCTTCAGAGAAAATATGTTTCAGTTGTAAATCACCATTATTCTGAGTCTTCCTTGATTGCAAGCATAAGTATCGAACTTTCTATTTAATCACTTATTCATGTTCCCAGTTGAAGATATATAGACATATGTAATAAAGTGTATATACATTCTCATATACACATAAATTTCTAATATCTCTAGACACATTTTAACCTAATTATGAATGAGGCTTATGGAAGTCTGTTAATGAAATTTAAATATTTTTAAGTTTTTAAAAAATGTTATTTCATTGTATTTTTCCATTACCATTTAACCCCCTTATATCTTACTCCTCTCTGCAATCTGCACAGTGTTGTCCGTGTCCATGAGGACAACAGTGTTGTCCGTGTCCACGTGTCCGTGTCCTTTTTCATTTTTGCTAGATCCCTCCACTCCCTAATTCTCCCCCGACTAACCCCGGTAGCTGTCATCCTGCTCTCCATTTATGACTCTGTCTCTATTTTGCTTGCTAGTTCAGTTTGTTCATTAGTTTCCACATCTAAGTGAAATCATAGGGCATTTGTCTTTCTCTGACTGGCTTTTTTGACATGTTCTTTATTGATTTTTCATTTGGCATCTATAATTTGGTAACTATTGTGTTTTCCTTATAAATTATGTACGTTATAATGGCCCAAAGCGTTTTGAGCCTCCTCAATGAATTGTAATTTAAAGTACATATTTTCTGTTATTTTTATTATTATTTCAGTGTGATTTATATTTTTAGGTAGGGTTCTTTTGTATAACACTTTTGGAAAGATGCAGAGAAGACACTATTGTGTATAGGGAGAACTTTACTCACAGTACAGATCCAACAACACCAGCTCACCCTTTATGGAGATCTGCAGCTGAAATGGCCCATCAGGTATTTTGTGTTGATAAATACCTAGACCTTTATATCTCCATCTTGAGGATTATTGCATGTTAAAAAAATATGTTTCTGAAGTGCCTGGGAAGATGTTATCAACTGCAGGCTGTTTGTGGATAACAGTTCTGCCTTGAAGAACTAGGGTAGCCCATCACCATTCCATTACAAATACTATTTCTGAAAAGAAAAATTAGTATCATTTTCTTTGTTTCCACCTCTTACTGAAAACCCAAGTTTCTGTATGTTACCATTTGTTCATAGCATCAAAAACCTCCTTAATATTTCTTACAGTGCCAGTCTACTATTGAAATATTTCTTAGTTTTCTTCTTGAAATGTCTTTATTTCTCTTTCATTCTTGAAGGATATCTTTGTTGAATGTAGAATTCTGGGAGGCAATACTTGTGTGTTTGTTTTTGTGTTTTTCCAGCACTCTACAGCTGATTCACCATTCACAGTCTCTAAGGTCTCTCACGAGGAACCATGGTCAACCAAGGGGCTCTTCCCCTCCATGTGGTGTGTTTCTGTTCTCTCACTGCTTTCAAGATTTTCTCTCTATCTTTGAATTTCATCAATTGAACTATGATGTACTTACTTGCAGTTTTATGCATCTCTTGCTTTGATTTCACTGAGCTTATTTATACTCTATTTCTTTCAACAGACTCAATAAAATTCTGTAATTTTTCAAATGCTATTTTGGCCCCATTCTCTCACTCCTTTCCTAAGACCCCATTATATGCTTTTTGGAATATTTTACCTTGTTTCACAGTTCCCGAAGACTACTTATTTTCTTTCTATGTTCTTCAAATAGAATAATTTCAGTTGATTTCCAGGTTAACTGATATTCTCCCATCTTATCCATTCTTTATTTTGTTTCTAGTTCTGATCTGTCTTTTAATAGCGATGATGGAAAGTAACCTTTACCAATGACAACCCCTAGATATTAAGGTAGGTGTGGGGGAAGGAGATAAGTGAGAGAAATCTACATGGGTAAGATTAATTACATAATTTTTAATATATAATAATCAGTTTAAGTCATATACTTGTGGAATTTGCTTGTGCTAAAAGTAGTTGCTGAAATAGTACCTCTTAAATTATTGGGCTGCAGTCAACAAATGTCTATTTTCTTTTATCTGTATTATATGTAAGTCATTCATATATTTTGCTCTATAGAGGGGAGAAAGTTAATACCAATATGATCTATTTTGTAAAATGATCCATGTGAAAAAGTTTAAGGAGTCATTAGGCATGTTATCTATTTTTATGGTGACCCAAACTACACAAAAGGAACAAGGGAAGAAGCCTACAATTACCAAAGGCAAAAAAGTAAACTATTAGAACTTTTACATTCTAATTGATAACACAATACAGCAAGATAAAGAATTTATATATACTACCCATGGACATAAACTAAAGGTAGGTGAATGTTGGTGGCAGGGGAGTGCAGGGCAGAAGGAAATGAAGGGGAGAAAAAAAATGGGGCAACTGTAATAGCATAATCAATAAAATATACTAAAAATAAAATAAAATATCACAAAAAAGAATCAATCTTTGGGACATGAGCAACAATGCTCTTTGTTCTCATCAGAAGGTAGTATTTTGGTATTGATGCTACATTTGAATAAAACAGACTGTTGATCTTCACAAAACTACACTTGGGACAAGATTTGAATTAAAAAATTTACTTTTTTAAAGTAGCAATTATCTCAGCAATTTTTATATTAATTCATTTCTGTGGCCACTGTCTACAATATTGTATGGCATATCTTGACACTATTACCCTAACACCTTATTGTGATTATGGTGATTTGTCCTTTTTTTCTTCCCATTTGCCTATAGAAAGAGTCATTTCTGCAGCTTCACATGTTTAGTTTTTCTAAGATGTTTTAGGTCCTGGTTCTGGTACTAGTGCTTAAGACACTCATGCTCTTCACAATTAAGTCTTCTGCAATAGGGGCTGAATACAATTCTTCCAATAAAAGACAAAACTTCCTGGATTTCTTCCTTAGTACTTGGGCATTAGCAACCTTTCCAAGACCATATGGTGCACTGGTCATCTCATTTCACCTGGCAGCTTCCCAAATTCACTTCAAATTGAATATCAAATTATTCAAAGTCATCTTATAGCAAGAAATTAATCTGCCTTCTTTTTAGTAACAACTGCTTTAGGACTATAGATAAATTTAGAAAAGTGATTGTTAAGTGGATTGAAAGATGCATACATTTTTCTTCTATCTGAAGTAATATATTAATGTTTCCTAAGTTACATGTGAAAACTATGATAATATCAATATTTATTTTTTTAGGAAGCAATACTCATTATCCCAAACTAAACTATAAGGCTTTATATCAAAGGCAAATACCTAAAAATTTTAATCAAAAAATATAAAATAATATTGGAAGAAGCAATAGTAAATACTAATTTATTTGTGAAACATGATATTCGAAAAATGCTTGAAGGATATAACTGTGAGATAAAATAAAGTTCTGCTTTTGTTCAAATTTTATAAACTTAGTCAATTATTATGTTATACCCACAAATAAGTTTATTTTTAAATATATAAGTGTATCTTTATAAATTACCAATAAAATAATAGATATTTATTCATGGTTAAATTTCTAATCTGTTAATACAATATGAAAGTGAATAGATGTAGATTAAACCCTTAGTAGTATCAAACAATTTTGCTACATTTGTAATACAATGATGACAAAAACAAAGTTTCCTCTTCAAGAAACTCACAGTTTAATGAAGAACACAGGTGGATAAATAAATAATAGAAACATAACACAATATGCTGAGTGCTATATTTAGGGGGGAAGTAGCTTTAATTTCTAAGGGAGTGAGGGAAGTTCTGACAGAAAAATAGGAACTATTTCTTTTTCATTGAATCCAAATATCCTAAAAGCCAAGAACATTACATGGGGAGGAAAAGGTATAAACAAAGATATGAAGAAATGATAAATAGATGATAAATGTCCAGTAATAAGTTGGCCAGAGTACGATATATACTCAGAGTATTACCAATAATGTTGGTAAATATCACAGTGTTGAGAATTGAACTAAAAATCTATTCCATGGTATTGCTGCCTCAGCACCCATTTTATTTGCATAAACCACCATTGATTTAAGTAGTTTATAATATGTAAACTTCTTTATGGTCTTGGAAAGGTTGAGATATATACATATATATACACACACAATGTGTATATATAATGCATTTTTCTTCTTTATATATGTCCATTTTGTTATATATAGATATATATATAAATAATGCACCCTGAATAGAATCACAGAGATTAGATACTACAGAAAAAGAGATTATTTAACATTAAGGCATAGCAATAGAAATGGAAGAAAAGACTATGCAAAAAGAAGGCACAGTGTACTACTGTAATATGTGCTGTTGGCACCAGAAGGAAGTGGGGGACCATTACTTGAGAAAAAGCAAATAGAGAAGTTTTAAAAATTTCTGAAAACTGTAAACCCAACCAAGAAAAAAATAAACCCCAATGACAAAAATATGAAGAAACATCACTAGGGCATATAATACCAAACCTTTTAAAACCAGCAACACAAAGAAAAATCTATGAAGCAGCCATTTTTTTAAAAAACCTAAATGTACAGAAAACAAAGTTAAGAACAACAAAGTCTTCCTGTCAAAATATATGCAAACCAGAAGAAAATGTAGTGATAGCTTTAAAGAACTTGCAGGGGGAAAAACTCTGAAAATGTTAACCTGGATTTTTTTACCTAGAAAAGACAGATGTATATATAATACTCTATATATCATTTATATATCAGTTTATTTAACATACATTATTTATAATATAATAAATATATAGTACATATTACATTATACTATCTCACAATTATATTTTATAGTTATAATGATTGTGCTAATTATATTATTACAATAAATATATATCATTATAGTAATTATAATAATACCTTATAATTACTTATTATATAATAAATCTATGCTGTAAGTTATGTACACATGCATTATATTATGCATAACCATACAAATACATATTTACATACTATAATTTATGTCATTATATAAAAGTATTACATTTTATTATATTTAATATGATATAATTAATATGATATAATTAATAGAACAGTTATAATATATACTATATTTCATATGTTTATATATTATTTATACATTAATATCTAATGAATATATTTATATATTTTTATATGTATTATATGATCTCTAAAAATGGGAGTGAAAGGAAAATACTTATTCAAATGAATAAAACCTGAGAAATTTCACTGCAACAAGTTAAAAATTCAAGAAATGTTAAAGAAGCCTCTTCAGACAGAGGAAAATTATGTCAGATAAGAATTTAAATATAAATAAATGAATAATGTGTCAGAAGTCATATGGTAAATACATTTACTTTAATATCTCTAGAATTGATTTATTAAATACAATTGTTTGAACAAAATAGAAATATGTTGTCTAGTTCAAAACAAACAATAAGGACCAGTATACTTATTTAGGGCCCAGTCATGTGAACTCATTTTACCTTAATTACTTTTTCAAAGGCCTTATCTCCAAAGTCAGTCACATGTTGATGTACTAGAGGTTTTGACTTTTCATTTGAATTTGGAGGTGGACATAATTCAGCCCATAATATTATTTAAGCATTGATTTTTCAACTTAGAATTAATTTTTAACATTGTGTACTTATAGTAATTTATAAATCACTTTTTAAAGCATTTAAATTAAAGAAGATAAGGCTACTACTTTTGGGTGTTTGAGAGTCAAGTATTACACTCAAGTGCAAAACCAGAAACATATCAAGGATATAAATTATAGTTGTGAAATAAATATTAGTTTTTTAAATGTGTTATCCACTTAACTACTAGTTCAGAATGCACTAGTAGTCAGTTCTGAGATAAACTAACAATATTTCACCTCCATAATTTCAACTCTCTTCTTTATACTGAAAAATGAGCTCTCTTTAGATTAGAATGCTTTTAATAAATTTAAAAATCATAGAATTTAGTATTTGTAAGTATGAAGAATATATGTAATACATAAAGAGTTTCTGTAGACTAGCAAAATCACGAAAACTAGAGCTATAAAAATCCAAGGTATGAGAAGTAATTTAGCTCTGCCAGTGATTGTTTTTTTCATATTACTATCAATGACATTTATTCCCATTTAAAATGCAAAACTGCTGTTCCCTGCAAAGTAGCTTAAAATGTTTGTGGCACATTCATATTCTAGGTATCATACTCCAAGTTATTTTATTTTTCCCATATTTGGCTTTTACCTAGATCAGTCATTAGTGTATATAATTAACGTGTACACACACACATACGTATATATATTATGTATGTACAACCACACACACACAGCGTCTCTCTTAGCCATCTCAACCTATAGTGCATAAAAGTAGTCTCTGATTTTTTTCCCCTCCGTGGTGTGAGAGGTGTGAGGTATGGAAATATATTGTTATATACTATTCCCATACTGAATGCTATAAAGAAGTTCACGACAGAATAGCACTTGTTCATGCTCCTCTTAAATGTCTTATAATACTTCAGTCCAAATTTATGTCTCTTTTGCATGTTTTCTCACTCATGAGTATTTTAGTAATTTTTCAAGACTTAGCTAATGACAGTTACTTAAATTTTATACCAAAACAAATGTTTCAGGAAATCTCTCCAAACCTTTTAACTTCTTAAAACTTCTTTCAACTTCTTAAAGGTTTTTTTTTTTTTTTAATTTTTTATTTATTTAGAGAAAGGAGACAGGAAGGAGAAAGAATGGGAGAGAAACATCAATGTGTGGTTGCCTCTCATGCGTCACCCACGGGGGACATGGCCTGCAACCCAGGCATGTGCCCTGACTGGGAATCAAACCGATGACCCTTTGCTTCACAGGCCTGTGCTCAATCCACTGAGCTACACCAGCCAGGGCGTTAACTTCTTAAAGGTTTGTAGCACCATTCTTAGTAAGCTTATTTGTAGCATCTGTGATTAGTAGCACCATTCTTAATAAGAAGCTTAGAAGAAAGAAAGGGAATTTATAGTAAAAAAGGGGGGGTCAAAGTATGGAAACAGAAGATGACTTCCACTCTGAAATTATAAATAATCTTCTGGTGTAAGGGACAACTGCTTTTGCCTCATCCTGTCAAGCACTGAAATTGAAGATTTCAATCATTTCTACCTTTACCCAGCAAGCAACAATAATTTTTATTTCTTTGGAAATTTTGGGTTAAGATTATACACAGAAACAAAATAGAAAGCATTTACATTGACTGGTAACAATTAATACTTGCATGCATATATAAGAACTGATTGCAAGTAGATCCGAACACTGTACAATACATAAAAGGAAACTGTATGTTAAGGAAGAAAAATCATGACAAATTTTCAAAACTCTCTACTTTAAATGTGAGCATCAAAAGCCTCTGTTTTTCTCCAGAATAGAGTTTAAGCTTGCCTTCTAGATCATCAAATGTATATTTCTATATTTATAGGGAAGTCAGAAAGATATTTAGAAAAGCCAGATAAATATTAGAATATATATTTTAATATCAATTGAGAGGCAATAATTATCTGTAACCCTAAATTTCACAACAAAATGATAAATAAGTACTAAAAATCACAAATATGGTGACAACATGCAAAAATAACAGAAACCATATTTACTACAAGAAAACACCTTTGGAACAAAAAGAAAGCAAAAATAAGCAAACCACCATCTTTTCTATGACATGGTATTATGGGTTTGCTGACACTAAAATTCCTTATTTATAATTACTCTTGCCCTCAAAAGCCCTATAGATAGACAGACATATACTTATTTCCTATGTTTTCCTTAATCTGATCTTAATATGTAGCTCTGCCCTCAGGGATCATTCTCACTCAGTGTAGAAACAATACAAACCCACACACACACACATTTGAAATGTTTAAATAACAACAGAAAGCAGTTTTGGATATGACCTTGCATGAAAGTTTTGGACAAATTCATCATTAAATTCAGTATATTAGTGTTAAAATGGCAAATGTGTATATGTGGGGTTAAAGTGGAAGCTTCTGCATTTCCTCAAAGCTCAGAGCTTACTCAGAACTTCAGGGTTACTGTTCGTAAGTGGTGGGAATGGCTGTGGAAACCTGGTCAGGAAGAGAAAGGTGTGACAGGAAAATCTGGGGCTGAGCATAGGTAGCTTCTTTCTACGGAAAGCATGAGACCAGGATCCCAGCACTATCCTAACCATTTGTGTGACTCTGGGCAGGGAACATTATGTCTTTAGGACTCAGATTTTGGGTGTTTCAGATGGAAGATGAATTAGACCAGACTTTTTTACTTTACATTTATAGGCTTTAGGAGCCGCAGAGAGTATCAGATAGAGAACACAGCATTGCCCTCAAGTCCCCTGACATGGTACCACCAGTGAAGGAGGTCTATTATCATTTGAATAACCTAGAAGACCACTTCAAATCAGAATCAATAATTTGGGGATTAAAATACAATTATGTTGGGGAAATGTTATATTTAAAAAAAGGACTGAGAACTCCTAGGTTAGTTATTCTTTCCAGCTATGTTTTACTAAAATGTTACTGAAACTAATTTATCATGGCAAGAGTGTATTTTTCACACCACTAGATAATCCTGGAGACAAATTAACTATAGATCCCCATGAATAGATTATGATCCCATTAATAAAGCCCAAGTCATATTCTCACCCACATCAACAAACAGCATTAATGGGCATATGGGAACCGTGCCAGAGAAAAGTAAATCAATTTATCTGAAAAGCACGCTTATCTCTCTTGCCCTCTTTTGCTCACTCTTACCTCCTCCTGGTTTTAAGCCTTTACCTGTTGGCAGTGTGAATCCTCAAGGGGTCTTTGAATCCTTTTCTTATACTGGGGCTTCTCATGCTACTTCTGGTGTGTGGTTCTGTTGCCTAATAGCCCTCGCTCATTACTTTTGTCAACAGTCATTCATAAATTTACCCATGTTTTTCTTGATGAGATGCTCAAGAACACTTTCCCACCAGATTAAAGCTTTTTAAATCATAAATTAAGATAGACTTGTACTGTGTTAAAACTACTATTTTCTTTTTTTATACTTTTTAGTTTTTAAGTTGGCACATGATTATTTGATGCTAAGTAAAAGGATAACACAATGACTCATACAAGTACTATCACCTGAAATCTCCTCTTTTCAGCATTGTGTCAATGAATATAACTTTGAACTGCTCAAATACCAGGAACGTTTCTTGCAACCACACTGAGACAAACAGGATAAACTATGTAGCTATGTCCTATGTAGCTATATCCTATTTTTAAATTTTCTAACTATAACCTGGGAGAAATTCTGAATAATTTACGATGTCTTCACCTATAAAATGGATCTTTAATATTGTTTCACAAGATGGAGTGAAAACTAATTCTTTAGTAATATGCTAGGAATGTCATAAGCATTAACAGATTAAAACTATCCCCATTTCTCTTCCTGTCAGCACATTAGTTTTGAGTTGAAGAGGCCATGTCTGTGCCTCCAACCTCCTCTAACATGTCTGACCAAGGTGCACCTGATCATCCTGTGACCTTGCAGGCCCAAGAGGTCCTTATGCACATTTCTGGGCTCAGCATAGGAGATTCCCTTTGGGACATGGCTACACATGTCTTCATGTGTCAGGGCCTGACTTGTAATAACATAAAAGTAAATATATATAACATTTTCATGTACATATTTCATTCTATTTCTAGAAAACATTTTAGAACATCTAATATACTCTTTCTCCTACTGGAATAAATTCTATTTCCAGTTGTTGAGAGCATACTTAGGCTGCTGTTCCAAGATTCCCTACCAAAACTGTAAACCTGTCTAACAGGCCAGGCATAAATGAAAGCTGGCCTCAGGTTTTCTAAGTGAGCTGAGCATTGTCTATTTATTCATTCTTCCAATGAATATTTGGGGAGTATTTCCTATTTGCAATGACAGCTCAAAGCACTTAGGATATGATATTTGATAAGAGAAGGCTCTTTGCGACAGCATGTATGGAACTGGAAAGCATTATGCTAAGTGAAATAAGCCAGGCAGTAAAAGAAAAATACCGTATGATCTCACCTATAAGTGGAACCTAATCACCAAAACAAACAAGCAAGCAAAATGCAGCTAGAGACATTGAAATAAGAACAAACTGACAGTAATCAGAGGGGAGTGGGGAGAGGGATAATGGGGAAGGACCATCAAGGAACACATATAAGGACACCTGGACAAAGCCAAAGGGGATAGATTCAAGGCTGGGAGGTGGAGAAGGATGAGGCAGGGGGCATTGTGGTGTGAAAATGGAGATGACTATATTTGAACAACAATAAAAATAAACAAATAAGTAAATGAATAAGAAATTATGTTAATAGCAAAAAAAAAGAGAAGGCTTGTGTACTTTATTTAAGTCTGAATACTGAGAATAAACAATTAAAGATATAATTAGAGCTCTTAGAGGAATAACACCTAGGGATCAGGAGTGATTAAAAAAGGGCTTCCTAAGGATATGATACTTGCCCTGAAACCTGCACAATGGAAAAAGTATAACTCAGCAAAGACCTAGAGGGAAATTGTTCTGTAGGACCAGCATGAAGTTCTAAACAGTTTGCAGCTGTGTCATTGGTTGATAGGTAGAGCAAGTACCCTTAAAAAGTGATAAAAAAATTTTATATAAAAAATGTTCATTACTAATTTATTTTTATGATATTTATGTTTTCCTATAAGAATGTATGAACAAGACTATTGATTTTAAGAAAATACACTTTATGTGGCTCAAAGCTAAATATTTATCTAAATTTAAATTTATTTTGCAATGCTCAGTATTATAATTTTAAGAAAATTAAGTAAAATAATAATGCTGCATTTGTTGTGGTTCTGTTGTGTTGTATTTTTCTAATATCCCCATCTATTCATATATTAAATTTATGTTAGTTGAAATAAATTGTTTTCCCAAGAAAAAATATATTTCTTGTTCATTTTCTCTGTATCATCATATAGAGAATTTCCTCTCAAATTATTGTTTCAACTTTACAACAACAGAACATCCATCAGTATGGTACTGGGAAATAAGTGAAGTCAAGTGGTTTATAATTTGTTGGTAGAATTGATTTTTTTTTCTCTGAAGATTTAGGCATCTAAACACAAGTGTGCTTTCCCGGAACTGGAAAGTATGTTCTTGAGCTTAAGCTTTCTTTTCACTTTTGAGAAGACATTTAAATGTTTATTAATTTAATAAATACTGACATGTTTATTAATTGAGTGGTATATAAGCAATATTCTGCAGGAAGTTTAAGCTTCTTTAGATTTGCACAGGGTAAAGTGGGGAGCAAATTTTTCCATTTAAACCAATTCTGTTGTTTCTATTTTAATTTATTTTAAAACAGAACAAAACAGAACAAACTTAACTAGTTTTAATAATACAAACCTTACTGTTACATAGAAAAGATAAAACTGTCAAAAACACAAAAATTAGATGACATAGAAGGGCATAAGAAATAATTCGTATACATCAACCAATTCTACCATGGGGGGATGTTTGTAGGTTTAGAATAGCAATTTCCAATGTTTGAATTATTGAATACTTTTTGCTTCCTGAGACACTATCTAGGGGAATGTGAAGTTCAAAAAAATTTTATAATGATTATATCATTTTTCTTGCTTCCATAACAAATAACAACAGACTTTGCAGTTTGAAACACAAATTAACTAACGATTCTGTAGATCAGAAGTCTGACACAGATCTCATCACACTAAAATAAAAGGAATTGGCATGGTTGTGATCTTTTTTGAAGGCTCTATGGGAAAATCTTTTTTCTTATCAGTTTAGGCTGTTGGCAGAATTTAATTTCTGACAGTTGTAGTATTGTGGTTCCATTTTACAGCTTCCGGAGAATAAGCACGTTCCTTGGCTCCTGTCCCTCTCACTCAATCTTCAAAGTTAGTAACAGCAATTTCAGTGTGTGTCTTACAATGCAAATCTCTTCTTCCTTGTTGGGAATCACCCTGCCTGGTTTCAGAAGCCTTAACTCCCCCATGGCTAAGGCAGAGTAAACAGACCTTGACACCCTAAACCACTAAGGAGACAAAGCTTATCTCCATGGCAGGATCACTGCCTCTGTCCACTTTACCCTGCCTGGCCCCCAGTGCATGACCAGTTAGTCAATGACGGGTAAGATTCCTCAAGGGAGGGATAACCTAAAACAGGCATGGTCATAAGGGGGCCCTCAAGGAAGGACTTGGGGGGCTATGGAGAAAGGGGGTGATGGACCCTTACCCCTCAGCTTTCACATAGTCCTCATTTTGTCTGCAAGAAGTCTCCTAATCTCTTGGCTGACTCACTTCCCCTGCCTGATTTAAGCCTGAAACAATGTCAGAGGGTGGTACAGTCCTGTGCTGGAAAGAGTGGGTTCCCCAGGGCAATCAGGCCTAAGAAAGAATGCACAAAATTCTGTGAAACCTGCTTTGCTAATACACTCAATTTAAATGATAAGGGTCAAAGCATGAAATGAGTCTGTTTCCCCAAACTTGTATGGCCCTTTAGCTATCTGACCTTGACTTAAAATACACCCTCAGAGTTCTTTGAATGTTATCTATTGTTTGATCTTTACTGCCTGACAATGATTGATGAGCTTTACCTATATGCCCGGTATTCCTATGCAAATAAACCCAATAAAAGCCCATTGAGGAATAAGTTCCTGGTCCTTCTCCATTGAGAGATCCGCCACCTTTCCTCCGCAAGCAGATCATGTCTTGGTAGACTTATTTTTATCTGTGGTGGCCAGCGGGAGGGGGCCCTGTGGGTGGAGTCCCCCACCCTTCTTCTCTTTCTGTCATTTTTTTCCCTTTCTCTTTCTCTCACTACAGCTCGGTAAGATTCTCTGCCTTTAAGCATTCAGGTGATTATTTGGGCCAAGCCAATACCTAGAATAATTTCTCCAGATTAATATCCATAAACTTAATCATTTTTGCAAAGTCTTTGCTGTCACATAAGGTTACATGTTCATTGATTTTGAGAATTACAACATAGATATGTTTGTTTGGATGACATTATTCTGCCTACCACACTAATACTGAGACTGTGTCATTTTAACTTCCTTGACATTTTTGCTGAGGGTGAAAAAGAAATAGTGTATAAACTATTACTATATTAGCATAGTCCAGACATTGACAACAAACTGTTCAACATTAATGTATTTTTCGCTTCTATCTCTTTGGAGTAAGACAAAAGATAAAACATGAAGAATATCCTTGATAAAACATTAAAAATATTAATTTTAGTAATGATTAACTCTTAAGTATACCTTTTTGTAATATTCTGAGTCATCAAAGAGATGTGTTCATAAATATATTTACTGTATTCTTAAGTATTATGGTTAATTGAAGAAAACATTTGTGCAATTGTATTAATTATATACATAACTACATTATTTTAGAAACTACATTTTTGCTTTTATTAATATTACATAATTATGGTTATCTGCACTGGTATATTTGGATGATATATTCTTGAGAATGAAGTCACATGACCTTTAAGAAACCATGTCATATTGTTTGTTGCAAATAATAAAATTTAAGATTTCAAGCCAAAATAAAAATCTGGAAAATTTCTATGTGCTTCTAGGAAGTTGATAGTTAACTTCAGCAGTAATAATAATTATTATTACTTTTTAAAATATCTTTTATAGTGAAAAGTAGCAACCCTTGGGATATCTGTGTAATTCAATAAACCAGTATTTTTCAAATAAAACAAAAACATGATGGGAGTCTTGAATAGGTAAAAATAATCCTCAGAGAGAAAAATAATTTAGTGATTAAGATATTTAGTGATAATCATTGTTTCTATTTCCAGTTATATACTACAACTAAACTTTTAGAAACTAATAGTTATTTCAAAGTATGTCAAATTATTTTCCCTTTTCAAATATATATGTTTGTGAAACTGTAGTTTCTTCATATACTTCAACTAAATTAACAAAGCAACAAAAAAGTTGCAGAAGCATACTGTAAACCAAGCTAGCTTCCATTATTCCATAGTTTAAAGAGATCTTAAAAATTTAAAATCACCATAATCACTAATTTTGTGGAGAGGGGAAAAATGCAGTTATATTTCATAAATATTTTATGAATGTAAAGTGTGAAGGGTTTACTATTGTCATTTATAAATAAATGCATATGTTTAAATCACTTATTTCTAGGACTTTCGGACAAGATGGAGGCATAGGTAGATACATTTTCTTCCTAATACAACCAAAAGAAGGACAACGAGAAAATTAAAAACAAAAACAATCAGAACTGACAGAAAATCAAATTGTATGGAAGTCAGACAACCAAGGAGTTAAAGAAGAAATATTCATCCAGACTGGTAGGTGGGGTGGAGGCAGGCAGCCAGTACAGAGAGCATGCACAGCAAGGTGGTGGACCTGGCAGGCAAGGAAGCAGCTGGTGGACCAGGCAGTACTACATTCATGTATGGATATGCCAGGAGAAACAGCTGGGGGTCAAGACAGGCCATGCAAACTAGGGTTCCAAAGCAGGAAACTAAGCTTCAAAACCTCTGACTGTAAAACCTGTGGGGGTTGGTGGTGGGAAAAACTCCCAGACTCATAGGAGAGTTCATAGGAGAGACCCAGAAGGTTGTACATACAATGTGCCTGTACACTAACCCACCCACCCAGGAATCAGCACCAGAAGAACATAATTTGCTTGTGAATAGTGGAGAAAATGACTGAAAGCAGGGTGAGAGCTGAGCAAGCAGCATTGTTCCCTCTCAGACCCCTTCCCCACATACAGCACCACAGTGCAGAGACCTGGGTGGCCCTGCCCTGGTGAATACCTAATACTCTGCCCCTTTAGAATGTAACAGGCACCCTGAGACAAAAAAAAAATATATATATATATGGCCCAAATGAAAGAGTAAATCAAAGCTCCAAAAACAGAACCAAGTGATGAAATGATAGCCAACCTATCAGATGCAAAATTCAAAACACTGGTAATCAGGATGCTCATAGAAATTATTGAGTATGGTCACAAAATAGAGGAAGAAGTGAAGGTTACCCAAAGTGAAATAAAGGAAAATATACAGAGAACCAACAGTGAAAGGAAAGGAACTGGGACTCAAATCAATGATTTGAAACAACAGGACAAAGTAAACATCCAACCAACATAGAATAAAGAAACAAGAATTCAAAAAAAACAAGAAGAGTCTGAGAGACCTCTGGGAAAACTTTCAATATTCCAACATCTGAATCACAGACCTGTCAGAAGGAGAAGAGGAAGAACAAGAAATTGAAAACTTATGTGAAGAAATAATGAAGGAAAACTTCCCCAATCTGACGAAGTAAATAGAAGTCCAGGAAGTTCAAAGAGTCCCAGAGAAGCTTGACCCAAGGAAGAACAAACCAAGACCTATCATAATTACATTACCTAAGATCAGAGATAAGGAGAGAATTTTAAAGGCAGCAAGAGAAAAGGAGACTGATACCTACAAAGGAGTTTCCATTAGACTATCAGCTGATATCTCAAAAGGAACCTTGCAGAAAAGAAGGGGCTGGAAAGAAGTATTGAAAGTCATGAAAGGCAAGGACCTACATCCAAGATTACTCTATCCAGCAAAGCATTTAGAATGGAAGGTCAGAAGAATTGCTTCCCAGATAAGGTAAAATTAAAGGACTGCATCACCAAACCCTTATTATATGAATGTTAAAGAGACTTATGTAAGAAAAAGAAGATTGA
>PVKM010013250.1:0-30540 GCA_004027735.1 Carollia perspicillata
TGGGATGGGAGTAAAAGACAGAAAACTGTACTTGAATAACAATTAAATTAAAAAAATAAAAAATGAAATAAAAATGTTACTTTTAAAAAGTAAAAAAAAAATAAGGAAAACATGTCTAGCAGAGAGGGACATTCCACACAGAGATAAAGTAGAATTTAATAGCACTTCAGAAAAAATCTGAAAAGCGTGGTAGAATAACTAGTGAGATAGTACATGTATACTATCTATTATATATGAGACATTATATATAATGTAATATAATATAATATGTGACATGATATTATGCACACTGTAACTTGGCGTGAGGGATGGTTCCAGACCTAAGCTGGGAGAATGTGGCATGGCCTCGTCTCTGAAGCGGCACACTGTCTAGCAGTGAGCACAGGGTAGCAGAACTAGGTAAAAGAACGATATTCGAGTGAGCTTTATTTAGAAAGTATAAATCTGAAAATTAGAACACAGGTCAGTAAAGTATTCTGGCTTTATCTTGGCGGCTTTCAAATTGATTAATCTTGGATTGAATACTGATAAACTTGCAGCGCTAAAATCAGTGCTCAGTCCTCTTGCCTGATTATGTGAAGCTCTACAAAGTACATGACACTTTGGTAACATTTTGTATCATTCTGAGCCATGAGATAGAGCACAAACCAATTATCTAGCTTTCTTGTAGCAGTAACAGTTAAATAAATGGTGCATAAGAAGGATATACTAATTTATTTACACTAAATCCTGATGAAGATTGTGACTGATGACTTTGTAAAATGTGTTTTTCAGTGTACTTTCTGGCTTTTAAAAAGTCCAAATAAAAACGATGACATTGGCTCTGTGTCTAAACTGAAGCATCCATCCATCCTTAAGAAGCTGAGTTTGCAATCCGAAAATTAGTCTTCGTGAGCTACCAGGCTTCCTACTTCAGAGTGAGGCTGGCCAGCAAGGTACCCTTGGTCAAGTTGAAGGGATTCTGCCATCAGAGCTGTGCTGACAATTCTGATGCAGAATGGAATTCAGTGTAACCAGCCCATTGCTCTTTAGAATTTGCAGCGCTAGCAGGAGCACAATGTAGTTTTGTAGGTAAAGTCAGCAATTGTAGCACTGAAGTGCACTTTGAAACGAACGAGAGAGTGGCACTTTTGAGACCATAACTGCATTTTAATGATATGACTTTCTGCTCTCTACGCAGAGGTCAAATCTGAGAATCAAAACCAGAGGGAAATATTAGGAGAAGAGAAGGTAGCATCTATAAATCTCATGCTTGCCCAAGAAGAAACTTTAAATTAAATCTTATCTATGAAAGTGGAACCTAAGAATTGTCTCTCATATATGTATCACAAGCTCTGATATTATAATATATATTATATACCTATTTATATATATTCTAACATAAGTTCATATATTATCATAAGCTCTAATATGTAAAAGACATGTTATGCTTATACTTTTATGCTCAGTTATACTTATAATAAATATATAAACGAATCTTAAAATGACAGTAGAGAATTATTGTTGTAATGAAAAGTTGTGGTATATATAAACAAGTGAAATGAGTTGTGATTTGCTGGGGGAAACCCATGATACGTGTAATCAGAATACCTGAGCGTGCTTCGTGAACTCTTCTCTTCATGTAGCTTACACCCCAAGTGTAGTCGCTGGGCCAGCGGCCTCGGTGTAGATGAAGGGGCATTAGTGATACAAATTCTCAGCTGCAACCTTAGATGGACCGAATCAGAATCTGCATAGTGACAAGATCTCCCGGGGCCAGGGTGGGGGCATTGTACATTTAGAGGCTCTGGATTGCAGATTCTTGATCCATATACTGGGGATAATATCTTTATTGCAGGATGCTTATGAATGACAATATGGTAAAAATATGAGGAAGTGCCTTTTCAGTATAAGGAGGGAAAAAGCCAGGATTAAAATTAGCAGGAGAGAGCACAGTAAAGATAAGCTGTTTGTTTAAAAAAAAAGAAAGAAGGAAGGAAAGAAAGAAAAGTAGAGTAGGTGTAAGGTTGAGTCAGGTTTTAAACTACTGTCTTTGGCTGTAAACCTCTGTGGTGCTGGCCATTCCTTCTCCATGATCGGCTCTAACTTTCTGCCCCGAGGGAACTGGCAGGACATTGGAAGGCACGAGGAGGGCAGAAAGGACCCGTTCTTTCTTTTGTTTTCGTTCCTGTCAACATCATCTCAGCACCCCAGAAATGTTCTTCACCTCAGCAGCAGCTGTGGTTTCCAGCCTCCACCTTCTCCTTTTGTGTTTTTAAATCGTCTTCTTCAAGTTTTCATAACCTCAGCCACGGCACTTTATTCCTCTCACCTGAGGGAGGTTAGCTGCATCCCACAGGTACACCTCCGGTTAATTCAGGTTTTTTGCTCTTCTGCCCTCTGATACAACATGAGAAACTGCCTAGATTAAATCATATCCATTGACATGCTTAGTGTGGCTTTGGTTTTCTTGAATACATTCTAACTGGTATGAAAGGTCAACAAGCTAGAATAACTCATTATAATACCTGGTGTGTAAACATATTTTTTTCAGAATGCCTGTAAATGCATTAGGATTCTTTTGTAGGATTTGTTAGGTTTTTGTTTTTGTTTTTTTAGGATTATAAATTTTCTCAATTGCATCACATAATATTTTAAAACATTTTGATATCCCTTAATAGACTCTTTGCTTTTAAGTCACTAATACAATAATGATAACAACAAGGATAAAAAGAATAATGACTGACATTTATTAAGGACTAATCTTATCCCACTCACTTCAAAAGGGTTTCATATTTAATCCCCATAACAGTCCTGTAAAGTAGATTCTATTATAATTCCAATTGGACAGATGAGGACACTTAGGTTTCTACAGATTAAGTAACTTGTCCCAATCACACAGCAAGAAAGTTGTAAAAGGGAGATTCAATCCATTTGTCTAACTACAAAGCCGTAAGATCCTACGGCCTTTTTTCCAACCTCGTAATCTTGTTTCGCGTTACCCCAATTTATTCATTCCGCATTTCAACAACCACCCAGCCAATGTTAAAGCTATGCCTAGTATGACGCAGGCATTGGGGATACAGAGGTCAATTAAACATGGTCTCAGCCCTTCAGAATTTACTTCTTATTGTGAAGAGGTTTATTTTAAACAAAGGAGTGTAAAGGAGCAATAAAATTGCTTATGTACATTTCCTCTGGGTGTGTAGTGGGGACAGGCAGAACTTTGTGAGCCATTTTTTTGTGAGAAGGCCCAACCATCTTACAGGGAAATTGGCTTTCATGAGAATATAAAGGCAGTGGCAAAACATTCTTCAGGAATTCTGGTATTTGGACTCTGTCCATCCAGACAAGGATCTGGCCTTGCTAACATGACTTTTGTGCAAACCGAGAGAGTCCAATGTTAGTAAATCTCTCCTTAGATGGAAAGTCATGGATTTTTGCTGTCATTACAATATAAATATTAATAGCATACTTACATTTTAGGTCTTATTGTAGGCATTATTTGTGTGTACTTATTTATAGTTAAAACCATTATTAGATTAAAAAATGATGTGCTCCTTATTCCTTGGGTGAAGAAACAGAGGGACATGGAGATGAACAAACATGCAGAGTCACACCGCTAATGCAGGCTAGCAGGGCTCCTACTCTTAATCACTACCTATTTTCCAGAACAGTGATATCACCCCCAGGTGTAAAGGGAAGGGCTGATTTAGATGGGGCCAGATCGTGCCTTTCCCGGACAAGGTCACTGCCTGCTGCACGTCTCCTTCTGGAAGTCTGGGAAACCAGGGAAGCTTTCCTGAGATATTGCTTCATCTGCTTCTCAGCTGCATTTGTAGTCTCCTTGCTTCCAACAGTTTTGTATGCTTGGCTAATTAAATTCAGAACTGAATCTAACCTTGAAAGTCACTGCTGTGGATTTGTGTGTGTGCATGTGTGTGTCTCGGTGTAGCCCACACATGTCAGAAAAATGGTATTTTTACCCATGGCTTGGGCTGAGCCGCATGCTTCATCCTTTCCCTCTTAGCTTTGTGCTGTTCTCCTCTATGAGTTACGTTGTCCCTTTCCTCTTATAAAGAGCAGCAACTTGTTTTAGCCATCTTTCTTTGGATGGGTTCAGTTCAACTCTTGGTAAAATGCAAACTCCATTATGAATTAAGCTGCTTTCTCCATCTCTGCCTGTCTTCTGTTTTCTGGATCTACCACTGTGCCATCTCATCACCAATGGTATATTCTTTTTCTTTTTTAAGATTTTAATTTTATTTATTTATCTTTAGAGGAGAAGGGAAGGAGAGAGGGAGAGAAGTATCAATGTGTGGTTGCCTCTGGTGTGTCCCCTGCTGGGAACTGGCCTGCAACCCAGGCATGTGCCCTGACTGGGAATCGAACCTCGATCTTTTGGTTCACAGGCCCGTGCTCAATCCACTGAGCTACACCAGCCAGGGCACTGAGCTACGCCAGCCAGGGCCAATGGTATATTCTTTGTGCTTTTGCTAAATCATCTCTCAGAGGGAGCCAGAGAGAGATACACATCTCATTTCTATCATACCAAATTGGTAGACCCTTTTTAAGTAGCCGTCTCATGGGTCACATAGCTGGCTACCGATGTGCTTTCAATTAAGGGGTCCAGCACTCATTAACTGGTTGGATCTGCAAGCCTCAGAGAGTGCCTTAATGGCACTCCCAGTTTCCTAACCAAATTCCAGGGGGATACTCAAGGAACGAGAGCAAATTCAAACCTCCAGCTAGGTACAGTCTTTTTTCCCCCAGTTTCTGATACTGGCCAGATCTTCTCACTTAGTTCTTAGCCTTTCGTCTCCTTCCTATGGAAGGCAAACACCAAGATTGATATGGGTAGTCCTCCCAGCTCCATGTAAGGGAATCTCAGCACTTCCTGATGTCTCCACCCACATGCCACTTCCTCCATGAAGATGCTTGATGAAGGAAATGATGTGAAATTTTCTGTTCCACAGAACAGGCCTCTACGCCATGAGAGGCAGCATGGCTTGTATTCTCAGTCTTAGGACTGAGACCAGCATAGCTTAGGTATTCAAAAAATGTTCATTGATTAAAAACATGAGTAAGTACAAATTTTCCATTTGGTTTAATTTATTTATCTTAATGTGTTTTGATTGGGATATAGAGATCATTGTCTCATCTTGACTTTTATTACCTGATTGGAGAATCTGATTTTGGTATTTTTATTTAAATGTTCAAACAAAAGGAAAACAACATTTCTTGGGGAGTCTGTGTTTCATGTATACATGCTGCCCTTTAATGATCATTCTTCTATTTTCCAGTTGTTTGCAAGCTATGGAATTAGTAATCCATGTGGAAGTTTCCGTCACAGAGCATATTAGTAATGATACGTATAGGGCACATTGGGGTAAACAGAAGAGTCTGGTGGAGGTAACAACCCCTTGGCTGTCCCAGGAGATGAAGTGACCAGCGTATCAGTACACTCATCACCCGTTGCACCAGCATGCTGGGCATCCCATCCGGGAGATTGGATTATGGTAGGGACAATTTAGAAACCTGCCTTCTCAATATTTTTTAAATCATGGACTGTTATTGAGCCACCTTTAAATAATATTGTCTCAAAATTTAGATACATCTTTCCTATATACAGTGAATGAGTTTCAGAAAATCAAGAACAGTAGAGGACTCAAAATACTGGAGGAAGGCAAATTTCTGAATGGTCTCCTATTCCTAGAAAAATCTTTACAGGTAATAGTTGCTCACGAAATACTTATTGACTTAAAACATATCATCTGCCACTGTGACTTCCTGCCCTGCTCTTTTCTTATTTCGTACAGTTAGCATTGGAAATACCCTTCATATTGGCCCTGGCACATTGCGACGTGGACCACTTATCGATTGCAGGGTGCTCCACTCTTATCATTTACGCCTGCCTTTCTCAGTTTGTTTTTCAGACAAAGTTTCAATTGTTCTTGTCCTCAGCAACTTTTCCTTTAACTAAGGATCTGTGGCAGGCACTAATTTTTTCATATCCACAAAAATCTCCCATCTTCTTCCTTTAAATAATCTAATATTTTTCCGAGAAGAGTTGAGCTAGATTATTGGTCTAAAGATAGACACATCACCATAATGGGGGAAGAGGGGATCCTTAGGGAAAGACTTTTTGCCCAAAGGAGGTGAGAAGAAGGAGCGACTCTGTAATTTGAACCAGCCCCTGCTTCCTGCCTTTGCATACAGTGCGAGATGTTCAGATGCTGCTGCTGCAATCATTTTGCAATAATGAGAGGCAGGCCAAGCAAATTGCAGATGTGCCACTGGAGGCCCCAACTTCACTGAGCCAATAAACCTTCACAAGTGAAAGGATGAAGTCAGCGCCATTTGTTATCACGGCACCACTTGCTGAACAGGCCTATGACCTTGTTAAACACGACTGCCATTTTACTCTTCTGAGTTTATGTCCCCAGGACTGGACGTTACTAGAAAGCAAGAACAGAGCTTGACTAACCACTCCCTACAGCCACAGGCAGAAGATAACATTGGAACAAACTGCAGCCTGGTGGTACAATGTCAACAGCCCAGGGGCCACCCAACAGTGACCCCCAACCTGCACCCCCCTACCCATTTTTAATCCAGTTATAATCCAATAAAAGCCCAAAGCTCCTACCCCTCAGTACTGGTGTATCTCTCCACACCATGGCCCTCTCCTGTTTTGGAGTGTGAATAAAAACTTTGTTTTCTATGCTTTCTTCTCTTTGTGAATTCTTTTACAGCCCACATCACTGACAAACAATTGTCAATTTCCAGATGTCTTGGTACATGAGAAAAAGAAACCACTGCATTTTAGGCCCTCTTAATCAGGTTTTATGTTATTTGCATTGAAATTACACGATGTACAGTTTGTATAGTCAGTATACCATTTCCCTATAATCTCTTAAGATTGTTGTAATATTTTCTAGTGTAGAATTCTTCAGATTGAGATGTCTTGATAGGCATTGACCATCAATTTTTAAATTTAATTTCACAAATGTTTACTGAAATTTTTAAATTTAATTCAACAAATATTTACTATCTCACTCCTCAGACTGTGAGTTGATCAAAGACAATGTTTTATTAATCTTTGCATGTTCAGTATTTTGATGAAACATAATATTAAATACTCAGTAAATTCTTCTTGAATGAATTAGCATCAGTTTTTTCTTACTGTGTGCCGGGCATTGTGCTAGATGCCAGAAACACAAACCTAAATATAATATGATGATTTCACTCAAAAAAGATGTATTTCATAGCTTCGGTGATACTTGCATTTTTTTCCAAAACACCTTTAAAAACATTGAGGACAGAGTCTATGTCTTTTTCCTTGTTGTAGATCATAAGATTGCTAGCGTAAGGTCTCCCATCACTAATGTCCTAAAAGTCCAGTGGACCCTAATAAATAGTTCCATAACTTCCCACCCGTGATTTTACCTGGACTCTGGCAAGTTCCTCAAGAAATTATTGTTTTTATGTTCAGTGGGATTGGGTTACTTTTATCATACTTCTATAATGTTGTATTTTCATATCTTCTTTCCTCTTACATTCATTTAAAAGCTCGCCACTCTATTCCACACGCAGTTTCAATCTCCCCTTTTCTCTCTCTCTCTCCTTCCCTGCCTCTCTCTTTTCTCTTTCTCTTTCCCTGACAAGGGTAGCTCTTCTGTGCATAGTAGAAGTCTACCCTTTGAAGTCTTGACGATGTTATGTATTTGCTTCATAATAATCCATAAGTAACTTTTTGTTTCCAGCCTTTTTACTTGGGTTTTTATGTGAACTAAGCACGCTTTCATATTTTGCCAACTCCCGTTGCCCTTTACAGTTGGTAAGAAGTGGGGCTGGAAATTGTGAGCCCTCTGTGGGAGAATGACCGGAGTGGCTTGAAATGACATTCGATTGTACTTGTCTATGATAATAAAAAAGAAAATAAGTCGTTCTTACCAAAAGATGATGGTACCTGACAAATAAAGCTTGTGGCTTATTAATAATTAAAACTATTTCTGTGTTCCACTACTGATGGAATATTTAATTGCTTCTTCTGTCAATACCAGTGTACCATGTATTATTTATTAAAGATAAATGTAATGTAATGGCCTTGCATTGCAATGTGTTACAATAAGATTATAAAGGACATAAAAAGTTGATTTATTATTTAGGAGTTGATTAAACTTCTCTACTGATCTCAGTGACTAGGCTAACCCACCGGATCTCCACAGTGACTCAGCATTTTAATAAAAAAAAAGTGCAGCTTAACTAGCTGGGAACTGGTTCCAACTAGTCTTCAGTGAGGGGCAGGACCTCCAGGTGGCAACTGAAGTGAAGGCTCTGCTTCCAGGGTTCCTGTGAGTTTCTCGGAGGAGATGGGACACCCAGAAATGCCTCACATTTTCCAGGCAGACTCCCTTCATTTCTAGTGTGAGACTGTCCTGGGCTCTTGCTTTTAGCACATGCTGTGCTGGGTCACTACATCCCAGCCAAGGTTCATTCAAGAGCTTTATGTTCAGATGACTTTTTACGCATCTCAGGTGCAGCTGCTTGAGATTTCTAAGGGCTCTATGAATGATTCATTCCCCTTTCTCTCTATTCTTTTGAATCTTTTTACTCAGATTAGGGCCAAGTATCAAGAACGAGTGATCTATTCTTCAATTCTGTTTTTTTTTCCTTCCCTAGTACTATCAGAAGTGGAAACTATCAACTGAGAAATCACCTCTCCCCTCTTTTCATGACTTAAACAGTTTTCTCATTGCAGGCTATACTACCTGAGTACTTTAGAAGCCTTTTCCCTTTTTCTGTTTACGTAAGGTAAGAAGATGTAGGGAGAAGGAGAAAGAATAGCTGCCTATTCTAAGTAAGGAGAGTCTCCAGGATTTCTCCAGTGGATTCCTGTCCTATATTATGATCTAATAAGACCAGGTTTTGATGTAAAAAGGTTGCTATTGTCTTTGAGAACAGATGGACTTGAACCTCAGCATGCAATAAAGAGGACTTCTCAGTATCCTAGGATATCGAAAATTCATAACAACAGCTGCAGTTAAGAAGCATATGTTTTAGTTGTAGAATATGCAAAATAATCATATGCTTGTTTCTTGCTATGGAGAATTCTTTGTGTATCTTTGGAAAGGACTTCAAATAGCATCTTGATACATAAAGATGGTGTAATGGGAGGGGATTAGCATGCCAGTCCCCAAACTGTCTCTTGGTAAGAGTTACACATCAAATCCAAGGCTGGGGGAAAAACTTCTTGATTTTGAAAACATTTATTGAGTGGCTACTCTCTATACCAGACCCAGTGTTAGAGTTGAAGGCAACTATGTGATAATGGAAATAAGATTTGAAGGAAAAAAAGGAAACAAGAAAAATAAAGAAATTGATAATTGGACAGACTTTCTGTGTCAATTCTCTTGTGTTAGAATGTCAGCTATTTACAAATGAGACAATATTTAAAGACTTTGACATTTGCTGGATAAATATTTTGTTAGATTTAGGGTGTTGCAGCTAATATGTGCTCGTTCTCACCATAAGCTTTGGATAAAATATACGGCCCTGCAACAGATTTAAGAGAAAGTTTCTTTTTCCCATTCTGGCTTGCAATTAATTATCCTCATTTTTCTAAAACTTTTTTTCTCAGAGCAATGGCAAGCACATGCTCATAGTTCAGGTCTCACCAATATAAGAGGAAAATGCACTTTGCAACGCACTAAGTTATTGCAACAGTTCCCTGAAACAGATCAAATGCCTGGGTTTGTTTCACAACCATGGGCCTAATATTTCCAGGTATGAATCAAGATGCATTTAATTGATGCAGAATACATTACATTTTAAGCTGCTTCTCTTTCCTCCTATATCATTTATTCATTCCAGTAGAAAAGAGTTAACACAGTTGGCTAGCCTTCTATTGTAAAGATTACTAATTAGATACTTTAATTGATGATTCAGGTTCTTTTCAATTCATTTTTTAAAACTTTCTTTTACATCATTTAGGGTTCCAACTATTCTCTGGATGTTGTAGGGGACTTGGTGTAGGGCTAGCTACTCAGTGAAAAGGAATCTGTCTTCCAAAGATGAACTTTACTTTCTTTCTATTTTACATTCTTTCTTTGGCTACGAATCTAATAATATCTAGTGCAGTGGGATTTGAAATCACAGCCCTCCCATAGTTTGGATTTATGCTTACTCGTTACATAATATGAACTATATTCTTTCTAGGTCCCAGACACTGCTCTAAGTACAGTGACGCAGTAGTAAGCAATGAGGAACAGGGTTCCATTCTTAGGGAGATAAACTACTGGGAGTTTGCCGGACCCGTGGCGAAGGCAATCAAGTGCAGCATTTAGAATTTTCATAGATTTATAGGTATGAAAATAATGACACCAGAAAGTGTAGTGCAGAGTAGTAAGGTATTTGTTTAGGTTTAGCAGTGAGAGGAAGCTTTTATGAGGTGGTAATATTTGAGAAAGAGTCTGAATGACATGAAAGTGCCATCCCCGCAGAGGTCTGGGAGCAGCCAGAACAGCAGGTGCAAATGTCCTGGGATCGGAGTAAGCAAGTTCCCACGACAGACAAAGGAGCAGCATGTGTGAGCTGGAGTGCCTCGGCTTTGCTCCCTAACATCAGGCTCTGAACCAAAGGCTCTGTGCATCTATCAGAAAGTGAGAAACACAGAGAGAGCAGAGGTGAGCAACAAGGGGAGAGGAACACAGGAGGCAGGGAGCCAGTGTGAGGATTCTTATCAAGCTGACTGCTAGGAGTGACTGTTTGCTTGAGAGGAAACATCCTCTGAGAAATCTCCTGAAAAAGGAACTCGAAAGAGAAAAGAAAAGAATTAATCACTGTCTCCTCTTATCAGCTGATCCAGGCTTTGCACCACAGGGTAATAACCTCCTGCACTTCTGGGAGGCACATGCTTTGACACCAAGAGGAAGTCTTGTTTTCTCTTGCTGCAGCCTCGGTAGAGAATCCTTGAGGCAGGAAGTGTGAGGCACACCTTGGAGGGTGAGGAAGGGGGGCATGAAGAAAATTACTGTCAGGTTGCACGTGTGGGGATTCAGTCAGGGCCCACGAAGAGTGGATGTCCACACGGCAGCTAGAACAGACCCAAAGAACCAGAAATGCCATACAGGCCATTTATTGCAGAGAGTGACATTTAGATGGCTTAGCAAAATTAATCAAGGACCAGCAACTTAGGGTCATGGTACAAAGTCTCAGAGGTCTAAGATGTTATGGTACAAAGCATAGATTTTATCCTAAGTATGTTGGAAAGACACCAGAGGTTATTAATCAGGGTACTGACATGATCTGTTCTATATTTTAAATCACTCGCTCTGGCTTTCATGTAGAGAATTGCTTGTCAAAGGGCAGGAATGGAACAGTTTCAGCTGTGCAATAATCAGCAAATTATGACCCTTGGGTCAAATCTTGCCCATCTCCTGTTTTTGAAAATAAACAGTTGTTGCAACACAGCCACACTTGTTTATTTCCATATTGTGTATAAGTTTTTTCACACTACTCCAACAGAATTTAGTAATTGCAATGGAGACCATATGTCTTGGAAAGCCTAAAATATGTATTATTTGACCATTAAAAAAATTTGCACACTGTATTAGTCTTCCTACAGCATAGTATGATTGCACCACTAACCTGCCTAGGATCCTTTAGTAGGTAGCAGCTCTCATTAAGATGTATTATTACAATGACAGTTTCTCTTTTGATGTTTTTCTAATAATGGGGAAAGATACCAACATTGTTTACTTTTCTGTTCTTTTTGTAAAAATAGACCAGATTATAATTGAACTGGCAGGGGTTATGTATGCACAAGAGGTTATGACCCCGTAGTTAACTCAGAGTCTGATACAGGGATTGAATTTTACTAATTTGAGTCGTAAGTCTCTCAAACTCCTTTTCACTGGGGGCCACATCAGCCTTGAGGTTGTCTTCAAAGGGCCGCATGTAATTATAGGAGTAATTACATCAATAAATTCCTAAAATTACATTCACCCCTTTGAAGGCAACCACGAGGCTGATGTAGCCCCCGGTGAAAAGGAGTTTGACACCCCTGCTGTATCACCTTTCCCATTGTGTGGTCCATAAACCACAGCATTAGCATCACCTGGGACTTGGTCCAAAAGACAGAACCTCAAGCCTCACTCCAAATTTACTGACTAAAAGTTCCCATTTTATCAATATCTTTAGATGACAATATGTACATTCACATTCACGTTCTGAACACCAGATAGCAATATTGTCTAACAGGCAGAAAAAGAAAAAGAAAAAGAAAAAGACAACTCTTAGAATTTACCTTTCTCTTTACTGTGGGAGACTCCTGGAGCGGCATTCGGATTGCTAGAGCTAGCTTCTCGGGATGTTTAGCAGGTCACAGGTACATCTGTTTGATACACAGCGGGTTTGAAATCAATTCCCTAAAGGTGAAATGCCTCTTGAAACTCAATAATGTCATAATTGCTCTTAATTGTTTCACAATGACTTTCTCCTTCCCACTTGTTGTACTTGGGTCTTAATAAATGAGCTCTCAAAGCTAGGGAGAGCTTTTTGCTTTCCCATTGCCAGATGCAAGAATTCATATGTGACAAAATTAGCTTCTAGCTGTAATCTACAAATATTTGGGCACTATCAATAAATAAATGATATCAATTAAAATCGAGGCAATAGAAAAGGAAACTAAAGATTTTTGGCTCCATTAACATACTTTCGTCTGTCACCCTGAAGTTCACCTGTAATAATGTCATTCACAGGCAGAATTCTCACAAAGCAAAAGACTTAAGTATGTTGTGCTGGAAGCGAACTTTTGAATCAATTGTGCCTTTATTTTAGATTACCTTCATTCTAATGTAAGAGGAAGCTTACTTACTTTCTTTCTGTCACTGGAAGCGTATGTTTCTGTTGGAATTAGGAATGTGGGAGTGTTGTCCTTTTTCTTCTGGTTAAAAAACACATTCACAAAAAGAATGAAAACTTCACCATTTTTACCTATTGGATCTAGAGCCACAAATATCTGGAAGAAGACATTCTCATTCATTGCTAGTTGTAACGTAAATCTGTAAAAGAAAAATCAGTCTGGCAATATTAACTCAGTGTATGATTGTACGTGTCTTTGGACACTACAATTTGGCTTCAAAATGTATCTGACAGATGTACTTTTGTAGGGTCAAAATTATGTGCAAATGATCATCACTGTATTATTTTTAAGACAAACATTTAGAAAGTCCCAAATGTCTATAAGTAAGAACTGGTTAAATAAATTCTTTTACACTAAAGAATGAAATACTATACAGCTACATAAAATGACAAAATTCAGAATGTATTTTTTTTACTGGCTATATCTATTTTTAATATATTTTATTGATTATGCTATTACAGTTGTCCCATTTTTTCTGCTTTTTATACCCCTTTTCCCTGCACCCTCTTCCCACCAGCATTCCCCACCAATATCCTTTTTTTGAATAAATACTTCACAAAGTGTGTTTTGCATACCACTATTTTTATACAAAGGAGAAGAATGTGCCATTTTAGGTGCTCATATATGCATAAAGCATGTCTGGAACAACACATGAGAAGCAAAAATGGGTAGGGAGAAGACATATGCTCCAATTTGCTTTTTGGTTTTAAAAACATTCAAGGAGAAATTAAATTCAAAAATAACAACAATAGGAAATGTAGAAGCCAAACAAGTTATATGTATGACCCATGGACATGAACTAAAGAGGAGGAATATGGGTGGGAAGGGGTGTGCAGGTGGAGGGGAATAAAGGGGGAAAAGTGGGACAACTCTAATAGCATGATCAATAAAACATATTTAATGAAAATAAAATAAAATAAAAATAACAACAACACCAACAAAGATTACATCCCACAGCAATAGAAACAAAACTGATCTCAACATTCTGTGGTACTAGAGTAGTATTGGAAGGCTGTAAAATAATAATCCAGTTGCTACTATATAGTCTGCTAAAGTCAATGCCAAAATTCTCCTCACCTAAGTGGAATATTGAAACTAAAGAAGGTATTTATTTTAATCTTTTGCATGGAGTAGGTACACATTGCAAAATGTTCTGGGATGACTACACTTGTTCTGAATTGTAATGAACATGGCCATCTTAATCTATTTCGCTTGTTTGGTTCCCATGGTGTTCGATGTTTGCACGACCAAGCTGTGCCGGGCAAATCCTGGTGGAATAAATTGCATGAATAATGAGAGATTCCCACTGTCCCCAAAAACTTAAACTTGGCTCTATTTTATGCCTCAGAGCCTTTTGGCCACTTCTTACCCTCCAGTAATTACATTCCCAACATGCTTCCTTTTCAGGATGGCAAGCTGCAGGTGTCAGCCACCCACGGAACACCCTCCTGCTGGTGATTAGCCAGCACTAGTTTTCTGCAAGAATATCCTCCTTGGATAATGCAGGTTATTACTCCAGACAGAAATATTACATTCTCACTTAAAAAATAATGCTTTGCAATCATTTATGAATATGTGGAGAAGCAAGTCAAAACGGAGTGGAGATAGCATAATAAACAAGCTTTTGTGACAGTGCTGCATACTATTTTGTGATTATTCACTTACTATATATATTTATATATAACAACTATATGTAAATCCCTTTTCTCCCTTCTCACATTTATCAAGACATCAGTTGTACAAACCATTTTCTCTCAGTCAAACATAACAGGCTGTTTTGCCTTTCTAAGCCTTTGAGCATTTTGTCTCTTCTGACAGGAAAGCCCTCCTCTCCCACCTGTCTTCCAAACTCCTACTTAACCTACAAAATAGATAGAGCTCCCACCGGGGAGCTCTATCAGGGACACCTTCTGCCATTGGCTTGTTTGTATCTGCCATGCAGTCAACCCCTCCTTGCTCTGTGTGGCTGCTAGTTGAACATGCTCCTATTCCTGCAATGATGGCAGAGTGCTGGGATTATTTTATCCTGTACTTAGAGAACCTGTTTTTCTTAAGTCTGTATATGTTTTCTAGTGAGAGATATAATTTTCAGATTTGCACATTTGATTCTCTGAAAAAACCAATAAGCTGCAGATAGCAAATCACATTCATATACATTTTATGATTCACTCTTATTAAAAAGAATACTTATACGATATTGAGACTGTCCGATAAAAATGAATTATATCTTATGGTAGCTCAGAGAGTCTATAAAGTGGTGGTCATATCTGAGAATGGGTAGACTTTCTTTCTTTTTTTTTCTTAGGGACCATGAAACAACTTTCAAGACCTCCCACACATGCTTTGGTCTTCACTTCTCTCTGAGTGGAAGGAACTCCATCTTTACTGGGGAGACTCCAGGCCATTGATGGGACCCGTTATGCAAGGGTGGAGTGCTGGCCGCAAAGAATCAGCACAGAGCAGTGGATGTCTGTTCCTACCTCTTTCTCTGTTGGGACTGCCATGTGGTGTAGACCTAGAGTCTAATTTAGATTTAGTCCCTAGGCTCACTTACTTACTCTAATCTGACTCACCAGAGATTTCCATTGACTTGTGGGGCCGAAAAACAACTTGGGGATAGATATCAAATTGCTCTAATTTCTTGCTTTATATTCTTTGAGAACGTGGGTAAGCTCAGGAATGAAACCAGCCTAAGGCATCAGTCTGAATCTTCTGGTTTCCTTGCCATTATGTCCTCCTACCGTATCCCAATCTCAACCTTCCTTCTGAAATGTGCATGATCCTTTTGTCCTTTAAACAAGTGTAACAATAAAGTCCTATTGTATTTCTTTCTCCTTTAAATATATTATGCCATCAACTTAGAGATATATTTGGAAACTTTTTAAAATTTTGAGTGGACATGGGCATCTTCAGGCTATGTTAATGGAGCCCATCACTGCTCTTCAGTGGATGAGTAGAAATTCCAGGATTTACAAGTACAGGAATTCTCAGTTAGTTATTAGTGTGGTCAGCTTGGTGATACCTGTGGTAGAGGTAAGAAAGGGTGGATATAGAGACCCCTGAGGTATACATTATCCACTAAGGAAATTAGCCAATTTTTCTCTAGCGTTCAAGACCTGAGAGTTGACAACATAAACAATGGCTAAAATTCTAGAACAAAGCTGAGCACGAATGAATCATTCTGTAAAAACCTTGTTTATTTGTTTATTGGTGAATTGCAGAGGTGAATACTTCGTTTTTTTAATACTTGACACAAGAGGAAGAGGGTACCCTAATTTATAAAGTTTGAGGAGTTTTTTTTCTTTACTTCCTCAAGGATCTTTGCCAAGGAATAGAGGAAATTTTATTCCAAGACCTCTAAGACACTTTGTACACTCAAAATTCAGGCTGACGAATCTTCAAAGAAAAATATATCATTAGTGAAACCCTGAATAGAATATGGAACTTGGTACAGTGTAAAGGGAAGACGTGTTTAAAACTTAATATTGTACTTATTGCCAGATGCTTTGACAATAGTGTCATCTTAGCAACCAAATACATAACATATAAAAAAAGACTCTCAAAGTGACTTTATACCCAGGCTGATCTATGTAGCTCATTTTAATATCAAATTGCAGATGTATAAGAAAAGTCTCAAGCAACCATCAAGCAAGAGAACACTTATAAATGAGTCTACATGCAAGATCAAATAATAAAAGTATTCCTTTGGCAAGAAACAGCCTTTTTATTCAGAATTCAGAGCCATGCAAGCAGCGGATTTCCTTAAAAATAGGACTATCTTTGTGTCCTTGACTTGCATGTGCTTGGCCTAATCATTTAGAATTGTGATGTCTCTCTAGAAATATACAAGGTCTGTCCAGCAGGTATCCAGCCATGTAATATGAAAAATCAAGACATTTATTGAATATGCAAGATACAAGAAACATGCTACATAGGATAATGACACCTCAGTCCCCTTAAAAGGGGGCATCATGAGGCCTCACACAGTTCTCCCAGCTGCCATCAGCTGTCCTGTCATATTTTCCTGAATCTCATCAATGGACTGAAATCTCTTCCCTTTCAAAGGTGATTTTAGTTTGGGGAAAAGCCAGAAGTCACGGGGTGTGAAATATGAACTGTAGGGGGCTGAGTCACCTGGGTGGTTTGATGTGTTGCCAAAATACTCTGCAGATAAGATGCATGAGTGAATATGTTTTTGTGATGAAGCTGCCAGTCACCAGTTGCCCATAGCTGCAACCTTCTGAATTATCCAAATAGTTTCCATGGGGAAATATTCAAACTTACCACAAAATCTGATGTGGATTTGTTGCTCTACTCACTCTGCCATTTTGAATGTGATAGCCACACAGTACATATGCTCGCTTAACAGAGTCTAGCACCCCCACTGACTAGTACAGTGAAGTCATCATTGTTCACACATGCACACTCCAGTCTACTCTCCTTGGCTGCCAGGTTACCTCAATGTGGTGGAGACTGTTCTTGCTGTATTAACAATGGCTGGACTTTTTCTGGACAGACTTCATATGCTTTGCATGAAAAATAGCAGCTTTTGTTTTAGAAAACCAGGATGTTGTAATTTACCAGGAATGGACCAGGGGTTTGCTGTGATCTGACCAACATGTATTGGTGCTGTTGTCACAGAAAAGAAACCATGCGGAAAAGGATGCCTTCTTACTCATAACCCCTGCTTTCCCAAAAGGATCCCTTTTTTTTTTCTTGAAGGGAAGCCAAGAGACCAACCTAAATTTCAATGTCAGTATAACCTTCTGAGTCCTCTGATATATCACTGGCAACTAGCTTTCCATTTGTAATTGGAGTGAAATCTAGCTGTCATTGCTCTACAGGCAGGCTCCATGGAGAATTGCTGTTCAAATTGGAAAGGAGTTTCTGCTCATTAAAAGCAAAAGAAACCAACTGTAAATAGCACGGCTGTTAGGAAGAACCACACATATTGGTTATCCTGTCCCAAGGGCTGTTCTCTAATTCCAGTGGGAGCAGAGGATGGAGCAGGAGAACATCTCTTTCCTTTGGCTATTAATATTCATCTCATGGGAGGCCCTAAAGTTGCAAAGCTCAAAACAGAGGTCTTTTATGATCAGAAAATAATATACTGCTATAAAAAATTTGGATAACAGGGGAAATAAATCAGTAGTTGCTTTTCCTTTAAAATAACTTTCTATATTTTCCTGTTTTTAATATTATTATTCTGATTCATGAGTATAACTATTAACTGAAAATCTTTTATGTTCCTGTTACTTTTAAGCATTATTGCATTTAATTACAGTCATAACAGGTGAAGAATATGTGGAACTATTTAAGTTATTAGGCTTTAGAAGCAAATTTCTGAGGTTCAAATAATGTGAGACCTTGGCAACTACTTATTTATACAGCTTATTCTTCATTTTCCTCATTAGCAATGTTGGTGAAATGATGGTAGTATTTACCTTATAAGGGTATGATGAGATTTAAATGAAATTATCTGTTTAAAATTTATATGAGAGTGCCTGGAGTATATTAATCACTTATGTGTTATTATTATTATCTTTATTTTGTAGATGAGAAAATTGTACATAAGAGTATATGAGAGACTCAATATTTTCCCAAGATCAGTGAGTGTGCTAAAGGGGGATTGAAGCAAAGCCAATCTTATTTAGCTATTTAAAATTCTACTTTAAATTTTCATAAGATTGTTGTGAGTTTTAAAAGATGCAGAATATTCTCTACATGCTCAATGGAGTGTAATTTAATTACTTGTCTAGCTAAATTTGGATAGACTCTCTAACTTTCACTAATTTGTCATTACAAAACTTTCTGTATTCTTGTATTTATCTCTGTTACATTAGTTAATACAGCACTTTCTGTGGTTTTAGCAGATAGATACACCAAAGGTCAGTAAAGCTACAGGTACTAAGGTTCCCCACATTCCACAGTGCTATGCTAGAACTTCCATTGTGAAGTTGAAAGAAGATGGGCCAAAGCAATTATGTACCAGCATTAGATCTTTAGACATTTCCATGCATCTGCCAAGTAAAAGGACAATTTATTTATTAGTGGAACACCAGAAAGGCTTTGGTACCACTCAAGTATTCTACCCACTAGAACAATTTAATTAGCCCACAGTGAAAAGAAGAGTGAATATCTTTTCTGTTTAAGTTCTTCTGAAGTCAGCCCATGTGCTAAACCAGTAATATAGTCATAGTTGCTTTTCACATATTCATTGTTTCCACTGAAGTATAAACTTTCTGGAGCCAAGAAAACACCTTCTTTCTTTTTTGATCCTCAAAGTTTATGGCAGAGTCTGTGCTCTATCAAAATTGCTGACAGATTGGAGATGCAATTAGTCATTCAAAGTTGTCTAGACGATGATCAACTCATTAAACTAGACTATCTTGGATGTTACTGAAAAAATAATGCTTTGATGTGAATTATAAACTACCATGTACCCATCAGGATTTCTGCTTCGGCACCTCATTGGACCAAGCAGATACATTCACAAGCATCTCTCACTGACTTTGTAAGTATGTGCATAAAAAACTCTTTGAGGGCAGAGTGTTGTCCTTAGTATCACTAACTCAATATTATGCATCCCATGTATTTCATCCTCAGATATTCATTCTATCACTTAATTATATAAGCCTGGAGAAAAATTAAGTTGATGGATGATTGTATCATAATTGCCTTTCACATGGGTAGAAAGGAAATGACATTGGTAACTTCACTATAGAATAATGGGTCAAATGGTGAATTCTATAGAGAAAGCACATCAGTACCAGCTTGTGGTTCAACAATAATGCAGATAACATGGTACAAAATTAATATAATAGTTGTGCATAGAAATTAGTCAATGTTTAAAACATGAGAAATTTCACAGAAAAACTGACGTGTTCAGCTTGAATTTAAAACATTGCTAAACCTGGAAACGCTGGACCCGTGTATTCCATAGCCCCCATTTCTTTAGTTTGGAAATGGCTGAGTACTTTATACTGGAACTGGAGCCCTTCAGACTGTGATGGTTTGCTGTAATCACAACCCTTCGCTCGACTGATGCACAGGCACTTACTTGTGTCCTATTTCAGCCATGTTTCTTTCCTGACCATGCACCCTATAGCCTTTTGCCTAAAGCATTGATTTTTAAGTCAAGCGTTGATGTGTGGAAACATTTCACTTATTTGTTCTGATTTCATGGAGCGTAAATTAGAACAAGATGATTTACAAATGTTAGGTGTACTACTTCTCATAAATATGCTCACTGAAAACATCGATAACACATTATAGCACTTATTCACGTTGAGTCCAAAGATGGCTGCAGAATCCTTCTTAACCTTAGGGATCCAGGAAATTAAACCAAAGGCTCAGAGTTGGCATATGCTGTGCACGGATTATCTATTGGTGTATAACCATATTACCACAATCTTAGTGACTTAAAACAACATACATTTATCATCCCACAGTTTTCTATAAGTCAGGTGCCTGGATACAACTGAGCTAGGTCTTCTGCTTCAGGATCTTATAAGGTTTCAAGCCAGATGTCACCCGGGGGTGGATTCTTATCAGGAGATTGACAAAAAAAGAATTTGTTTCCAAACTCAAGTGGTTTTGGCAGCAGTCTAATGCAACATTCTGTGTTGACAACCAGCTAAACCTAGGAGTACATGGTATGCTGCTGGAAGAAAATTCATGGGGATGATTTTTGTTGTTTTTTGAGAGGATGCAAAATTATATAATGTACTAACATCCTCAAGTACTTAAAAGCCTTCTTATTTTTAGGAAATATTGCTAAAGAAATTACCAACAAGGACACAAAACTTAGCTACCCAGTTGCTTAGCACCATGCTGTTTTGTGGTAGTGAAAAATGATAAATGATTGACATGTATAGAAATATCATATTTTTAAAATGGTTTAGCATGCAGCTGTTGAAAAATGGGGCAGTCCAATTGTCATTTCTGAACTGTGCTTTGAGAAGGATTGAGGTGTCTCGAGGGCATTTCGGTGGCTGTTTAAGGAGATGAGGGCAAGTCATGATTATGCTTGGATTATGCTTGTCCTCCACCTTCACTTAACCAGATCTCAATTTTATCTGTTTGAAAGAGTGAGTTTCTGAGCAAAATGTCATTTGCTGAATGAGGGGGATGGGGCAGGCGGCAACCCAATACTTCCTGTTATGGATTGAATCTCCTAAAAGTTGTTGAAATCCTAATACCAGTGCCTGTGAGTGGGACCTCATTTGGAAATATGGTCTTTGTAGATTGGCAAGTTAAGATAAGAGCATTAGGGTAAGCCATAGTCCAATATGACCATGTCCTTTTAAAAGTAAGGACTTTGGACACAGAGACAAACAGGGAGAACATTGTGTAAAGATGAAGGCTGAGATTGGAGGGATACATCTATCAGCCAAAGAGTACCAAACATTGCCAGCAAGCCACCTGAAGCTAGGAGAGAGGCAAAGAATAGATACTCCTTCCCAGCCTGAGGAAGGGATCCACACTGCAACGGTTGGTTTTGGGCTTCCAGCTTCCACAACTGTGAGAGAATAAATTTCTGTTGTTTAAGCTACTTATTTGGTGATACTTTGCCATGGTAGCCCCAGGAAATTCATATAGTTCTACTTCTGAAAGAAAGTTTGACACTCATGTATTAAAAGTGATACACACATTTAACGTACCCTTCCTTAGGGTAAGTTTACAAGGTTCTCCCTGGCACCTAAGACTCAGGATATGCTATTTGGGTAAGTCAAGTCCTACTTACCCATGGAGTTCAGAAAAAAATGGAACCTGGGTAATCTGTAGGCTGCTTTGACATCAGCCTGAAAAGGGATTTTAACCCCGTCCCTATAATACAGGCCTGCCTATCCCTGAGAAAAGCACTCCTGCCCAAGGTCAGACAATAACCACATGTCTATCCCAAACAAGCCAATGATAAAAGATGATGGTATGTCATTAGAGTAGCAGCCAAAGCAGAGCAGTAAAAAATAGAAAGAGTAAACTAGAATTGTTGAACAAGAGAAATGACAAATGAAACTGCAGAAGGCGCAGTGATATTCATGTGCTGCACAAAAACGTAACATCTGTAAAGAAAACTTGATTTCCAATGATGCACTCATGGCCTGGAAGATGAAATGCAAGAAATATCTTACTATATAAAGCAAAATTGAATAAAGATATAAGAAGTGAGAGAAACTGTAGGAGACTGGCAGGATATATCTAGGAGACCCAGCAGACCAACTATGTGAGTTCAAGGACATCCAGAAGGAGAGGGCTCCCAGAAAGGAAGAGTCGAGAAGAGGCAGCCTTGAAACATATAAAAACTACCCTAATCGAAAATTATTATCACATTATTAAATGCCACCCTAAGTTAAAACAATATTAAATATAGTTCATCAGAATAGAAGAACTCATATGGCAGATTGAGTTTATAAGAAAGATACATCAATCATAGTTTTATACGTTTCTTGAATTATAAAAATAAAAAACTCTTGAAAGTGCTGAGAATACTAACTAGTTAAGGCCAAATCTTATTGGGCATATAGGCAGATGTTGAAATTAAAAATAATGTTGCTAAAAGGAGAGAACAGGATAAGACTTTTGAGCATAATTCTAGTTATTTATTCATTTTTTGTAGTCTGCAGGCTCCCTTCCATACCTCACAAACACACACACACATGCAGACACACACACGTACTTGTACTCACACAAATACTCTGTTATCGGGGCTGAGTTATTTCTGAAATGTTGCATGTAAAAGGTATTTCTGCTCGTGCAAGTCCTGGACAAAAATAGTCTGCTCTAGAATAAGCTTGGGATGTCATATTATGCTGTCCTGTGGCACATTAATTTCATGAGGGTAATAAAGTCGTTTAAGTTCTACCTTCCAGTGGCTATGGCTATCACAATACCTGTTCACTGCAGGGTCAAAGCTACCCAGTGAGAGTCCCGGTATAAATAAAATGTATCTCAGCCATTCTGAAATTTTAAAATATTTTTAAAGGTTCAAATTCATGATATTTACATGTATTCACGTTGAAGTTGATGTCTTTGGTGGGCTGTTCTATTAATTTAAATCTTGAGTCTTTTTCAAAGCCTAATGCCATTTATAACATTGCTTACTATTCTGTATGTAGTTTCTAATTCATTCTGGAATATTTTAAACAGAATGAGCCAAGTCCCATGTAGAGTAAATCACAGGAGACCTTCCTTTGATTGATACTTACTAAGCTCTGAGATAGTAATTATCGAACTTTATTGTTCAAAAGTTGCATACAGGACCTTGCTAACACTGCAGATTCCCTGTTCAAAGTCAGACTATCTTGTTTTGAGCAAGACTTGGACACATGCATTTTTTAAGCAACTAAGTGATTCCTTGTAGAAAGTCTTTGTGCCTAACTTAGTGATTTATTCCTGAAAGGGGAATGTCTCAGCCTCGTGCATAAATTGAATGAGGCAGACAGCCTTCTCCTTCACATCGTCACCTTCCACTACCCAAGTTTTTGACAAAGTTTTTCTATTTTCTTTGCCCCTCTGGAATTTATTGTTAATCTTGTTCTTAAGTGGGCTTTCTTTCTTTCTTTTGAGTCTCTAGACCTTGTACATCTATAGGAATGAGCTGGTGGTCAAGAAGCATTTCTTCATGTCTTGTATTTGTTTATGCTCGGGCTGCCTTAACCAAGTATCACAGATGAGGTGGCTTAAACAACAGAAACTCATTTTCTCACAGTTCTGCAGGCTGGAAGGCTCAGATCAAGCTCCAGAGCAGGGTCAGCTTCTAGTGAGGGCTTTTCTCCTGCTGCCTCCTCTGCTATGTCATCACGTAGCCTTCATCAGTGTGTGTGAGCAGGAGAGCAAGATCTCTGGTGTCACTTCTTGTACACAGACCCCTTTATGACCTTATTTCCCATAAACTACTTGCTTAGAGGCCCCACCTCCCAATATAACCACACTGGGAATTAGGACTTCAACACATGAATTTTAGGGGACACAAGCATTCAGTGTGTAACCCTGCCATTCCCTCTCTACCTTCCTCCAGTATGGAGCCTCCTTACATCCATGGAACCCACAAAAAAGGCAGAAAGTCAGCATATGCAGGTCCTCAGGACTCTCCTTCCTATAGGACATACTCTCCTGGTCTTGCAGTCCTTCTGGGCATTCAGAATCCTTTTGGATATTTATTATTCACTGAATCTCTTGAGAAAACTTGACATCTGCCCCTACTATAACAATTACTTTGACTTGCTTCTAGACACTTGAAAAGTGTTTTAATTTCAAGAAACACATTTGATCTCTAATGTTTCTATCACTTTTCAATGGCTTACAAACCCCTGGAGATCCCCAGCAATTATATTTATTCCAGCAGGTGTGAGTTTTAGTAAGAGAGGCCCTAATTAACTAATTATTAAACTGGCTCCATGTGACTGAACATGACATTTGTTTGCACACATGTATGGGTGTTTAGAATCATCTATGCTTCCTTTTCATTTTTTTACAATATTGTCATGTAAGATCTTTAAATAGTGTAAGGCAAGAAAATTAATTTCATATATAGATGAGGTCATCTAAAACCCACATTCTCCTTCCTAGTCACTGGGAGAGTGATCCAGGACAAATTTAAAATTTCATTCTTGACTTTCCTCATCTGTAAAATAAGCATGTTGGATTAGATAGTCTGTAAGTCCTTTTAAGCTTTTAATTCTATGCTTCTGTGATTTTATGAACTATCCATCTATTCTAACTGACCAGACAGAAGCCCATAGGTGGATTTCTATGTACCCAGCAGAACCTACCAGGCTGCTTACATCAAAAGAAAAGTAAAAAGTCAATATTAATCTCTCCAGAAATTGCCATGCATCATAGGAAGGATATAGGTGAAATGCTAGAACGACTTTAAGCTTCGTTTTGAGGGATTTTATTCCTGTGGGTCATATCCACAGGCTTTTCTGACCCACAGTCCCAAAGGTAGGATGTGCATTTCACAGTAAAGTGAACTCCACTATAAGTGCAGAGCAGAACCTGCAGAGAGTAAGAAGAGCAGGGTTCAGAGAGAAGGTATTTTTTGGCTCCATATGGAGGCTCTGGTCTGCCTGGTCATTATATTATACAACACTACAGTCACTTTGCCATGTGAAGAGGGACTTTAGTTCTTGTTTTTATTTTCTCCTGAATTATTAGTAAAGTTTCTTCCTACGAAGGGGTGGAGCTGTCCAGATGCTTGTATAGTGTGGTTTTAGAAGTGTTACCAAAAGAACTACTATAAAAATTACCTTCTACAGACCAAGTTTAGACTTTGACTATCTCTTGCCTTGAAAATCTACAGCAAGCTTTCCAGCTGGTTTGTGAGACTCAGGTCTCTACTCCAGCAGAGTAAATTTTTGATTGGCTTAAGAGCAGCAGAAAAAACCCACTGTCTGATTGGGAAAGTAAGAAGCCCAACTTAGGCCAAACCACACTTTAATATTTATCAACTACATACACATTAAGCTATTCATAAAATTTCTATTAAGTGCCCGATATATCTAGGTAGGCCTAACCTAAGCTTCTAGCAACAACATAAAAAGTCGAGTGTATTTAATGTTATTTATATTTTGTATTTTTTCCATCTTTTCTAACATTGTCCCTCCTCTGAAAAAAATTCTTTTCACTTCTCTTTTACCACCTCCACAAAAAGATACATACCAACTTATCTACCATGCCCAATATAAATGTAATTTATGTATATTTAAATCAATTCCTTTGTTTCACCAAACAGTAAATAAGTTGGTCTATCTAATTAATTTTGTTTTTAAATTATAAGGCAATAATACACTTTTTTGTGACAAAAAGAGAGGCAACATGTGAAAGAAAAATAGAATGTCCTCCTTCATTAATTTCTTCAGAGCACTTTTAATGTGCACTTTGTTTATGAACAGAACACATACAGGAAAGGCATAAATCATGAGTCTGAAACTTGGTGAATTTTCACAAAATGAACACACCCAGAAATCAGGTCCCAGATCAAGAGAGTGCATCAGCAGCAAACCAACAGTCCCTGTTTCTCCTGCTGTGACTTCCCCACAAGGGTAATGACTACTCTGATTTCGATTATCTTAGATTAGTTTTTCCCTCTTTTGAGCTTTTGGAATCAGACATTGCTAATTGTCTTGTGACTGATTTCTTTCGTTCAACATTATGCTTGCGAGGTTCATCAAATGGCTTGCACACTTTTTTTCATGTCTATATCCATATACATGCGTGCATATATATAATACATTCACATACATACAGACATATGCATACACACATACATGCGTAATATATACATATACGTCTTCTTGGGGTCTGGACCAAGAAACAGGACAGCTAGGTGTACAAATGTTGAATTTCAGTGGTTACCACCACCCAGCAGTGGTTGAACAATTCACATTCACAGCATCTGTTGTGAGCTTCCGGTCACTGAAGGTTGGTTGGATCCAGGTCTGTTATACATGGGCTGCCTAGAACATTTTCTTCTTAAGTCAGTGGAAGAAGTGCAGGAGGAATGAGTGGCAACATACTTTGCTCTTGAGGCCTTGGTTGAGAACCAGCATACTGACTTCTGTCCATATTTCAGTAACCAAACAAAGTCATATGGCCAAGCCCAACATTCATATAGGCTCCATCTTTAGCGGGAAGAGCTAAAAAGTCACACGACAAATGTGTGGATACAAAGAAAAGTGAACATTGGGAACAGCAATGCAGTCTACCGCGGTTTGCTCTTGATGCCATTTGTTTTTGTTCCTCCAACACACAAGGTACTCGCTCCTCAAGACACTCTAAAAGTCTCATCTGATCCTGGTACTGGACCCGCAGGACAAATTTTATGTTTGGTCAGAATTTTCCTCCTCCTATTTGAAATCATTTTTCTTGGAGGAAAGAAAAACAACTCAGCCCGATACAGGACTAACACAGGGACAAGACAGACTAAATCAATAAACACTATTATTTAGAAGAGTGGTATATAGGGAACACACAACAATCACTGATTCTTAGAAACTCTGGAATCTGAATGGGCAAATACTGCTGTAGCTGGCTGTTCTCGGGATGTGGCATGTTCCTTGATTGGGTGCTGGATATGCCCCCTCAAGGATTAGTTCAACCATTCCTACACAAGGCAGACAGGGTGGTGATCGATTATGTTAATTAAATTTTGCTTTGTTTTTTAGCTAATCATCATATATTGGGTGGGTATTGAAAATAAATCTTTTTAAAAAGAAAATTCGCAAATGGGAGAAGTGATAACCTTAACTATTGATGTGGGGTAGGAACTACCTCCTTTAAATTATGGAATCATTAACACAGCAACTAGGAATATCATTCAAGGTATCCTGTCCCAAAACGTTCATCAGCCATGTTATATGATATGTAATGAACTTGGAAAAGGCACAGAAAGTGCTAAAACATGCCTCATTTTCACTAACCTCCTCTGATTCACAGGAATGTTAATAACATTTTGGTAAAGGTACTCCACCAATAGTATTTTATTGTGTTCACAGTATTTTAATTCTATATGGTTTTGTCTGCTAACAGATGAGGCAGAATGTGCCACTGAAAACCCTGCCACATTCACTGCCTGCCACCAGTTTCTGTCCGGTATATACTGACACCTATTCATCAAACCTTAAATGGTGCTGGATTAAATCCAGGTTGAAGCCCTGGTAAGACTGTGTCAGCTTTGTTTTCGCCTCTGTCTTTGTAGGATTTTTGAGTGAGATCCTGCAGTATTCGGTTGAACTTAGTCCTTTGGTAGTTCGCAAACCCCTAGCCTTTCTTTGTTCTGCTTTTTAATTCATTTCAGCTTAGGTTGTGATCTTCCCCTGCAAGCAAAACTAGGGTTCAACAAATAAACTGGGGGGATAATGACTCATGCACTTCCGGTCCCTTTAATATCTGCCCAGGCTTCATTATTTCTCTGTGGCCCAGCAAAGGCCTTTGGGGTGCTAGCTCTTAGATTCTTGGTCTCCTGCTTCTAGCCAGAATAATTAAATGTCTCTAAGGTAAAAGTAGTTTTTTGGGATTAGTTTATCTCTATGAAGTTTTTTCTCTACTGAATCTTCATCATTCTTTTTTATGTTGCTGCCATGTTAAAACAGAAAATTTGTGTATTATGTTCAATGTTCCTTTTTTGTTACGGGTAGGTGTGCCGGTCTGATACCAGTTACTCTATTCTACACACAAGTAGAAAGCTTTTGCAGCATTTATCAAAAAAATCTATTTTATTATATTGTGTGGTAATCTTTCCATATGTATCTATTTCCTTGAAGACTATGAGGCCAGGAATTTCTTGAGGGCAAAAAAATGGTTGTTAAATGAATATTTTATGGTATACATGACTCACAATAAATTATGTATTTTACACTTTTAGGGTTGAATTACATAGCACAGAAACCTTAGGGAATACAATCAATCATGTGAACTCCAACCAGGAAAAAAAAAATTCATGTGCAGACATGTTACAGAACCCCACCAACGCTGTTCTGCGGGGTTCAGATGCCTGCCTCCAAGAAGCTTGACTCCCAATGCAAGAGTTTGGTGGAAAAGGGAAGGGGTTGTTTATTTAAAGGTTATGCAGATTTAGAATAAGGGCAAATTTCTGCCATGGAGCCCCACTCCCTTTTAAAACCACCCCATAACACACAGCCCTGCCTCCCTTCGCCACACCAGGCCAGTTTCAGAGCACACCACCAGTCAGAGGAACTGTCTTTCAGAAAACCGGACGTCTGCAGCTCAGCATTCCCGGTGGCAGTTCAGCTACAAGCATCTCTTACCAATCCGCGTGGCCAGGCAGGCTCCCCACAGCGCCCTCAGCTTTGCCGTGGCCTTCTTCACGCAGACTCGAATCAGGGTGGCTGGGCAGGTGCCCTCCCCTCAACCCACGGCACCACACTGCTAGCTCTGGTGACTCACTGGACTTCTAAATTTCAGACCTTCTCTCTCTCATTCCATACTCCGTGTCTCTCTTTGTTTCTTTCTTTTAAGCTCCAGTCTCCATGGCTTCTCCCTGACTCCCAGCAGACGTCCTCTTTTACTCTCCAGACCTCGGGGTGGACCCCCTTCTTTTTCAGCCTGCCCTCATTTAAATGCTCAGCCCAGAACTTCTTGTGTGTTCTGGCCCCTTCTATGATGTGTTAGTGTCTGCTGTTTTTGCCCGTCACCCGTATCTTTTACCTTCTTTCAGCTGCCACATTTAGTCAGGGCGTGAGTTCCCAGCGACTTTGGGGTGGGCATCTGCTCTCTACCTCTCATGCAGACACTGTGTCCCAACTATGTCACCTGTTCCTGAATGTTCTCACACTTACATACACCGTTCACCCTGGAGGCAGCCCTCTTCCCCCAAGGAAGGCCCAGCTATTAACTTGCTATTTTCATGCAATGTGTCTCAAATGCCGAACCATTTACTTCCCCCTTCCCCCAATCAATGGTTGTGAGGGATGCCCTCTGTACCCCATTATAAGCATATACTCAAATATTTGAATACAATTGTTGTAGGTTCGGTCCCATCCATGGGATAACTAGGCTTTGGAGATCACAGGGTTAAACCCCCTACAAATGAAGTTACCAACCAACCAATGTCTCAACAGCTATTATTTTATGTTTCAACAGCTTTATGTTTCAACAGCTATTATTTTAAAATGAAAACCAAGTGACCAGTAACACAATACCTTTAATAGACATTTTTGGAATTTGAGTGGCTAACATTAGTTTTCCATGCTGAAGTCAGCATAATATGCTTTGGGGAATTTTATCTTTATTTACTTTATAGCAAAGCAAGATGCCCGTGCTACTGTTACAAAAGTCAATAGGTATTCTTTTGCTGTAGTGGTCCTGTCTTCAGCTAGTACTCTCCAGAAGTTGGACCATAACCTTAGTTTCATCAGTTGGATGCTTTCTTTCAGGACTCTGATACTTCACCTGAACAAGAGAAGACTAATGATTAACCTTTGTTCATTTTCGTATCGGTGCCTGGAAGAGCTGTAAGAACAATTTCGTTACTGAGACTTTGTAGAATTCCCCACTAAAATTTCCTCCATTGTTTCTCCTCTATATTGGAAAGTCCCTCAATATTATCTTTTCAATAATTTCTCTCTCTCTTTTTTTTACACAAGTTTGTTAAATAGTTAGGTACCATGACCAGATGGACACAAGAGCACATGATCAGTCATCGAAGTCCATCCAATCGTAATTGTGATTCTTCATTCCTTCCTTCCTCCTACAGCAGGGAGAATCATAGAACACAGGCCACCCCAGAGGATTATTTTACCTGGGGAGGGGAAAACGAGTCCTGAAGAGAGGATAATCATACAACGCACCACATGGGGGCAGCAGATAGTGCTATAAATTGAAGAGATTGCCAAATTTGGTGAACTAGTGCCTTTTTTAAAACCTTCGATTCCCAAATTTCATTTATTCTTTTTTTTTTTTGTGAGCAGTCGTTTGATTTATAAAAAGATGTAACACATAGTAAAATGATAGAAAGTATCATTTTCAAAGCAACATCAAAAAGGGAGTGTATTTAACCATACTTAGCACAGAACAGAGCAAGTGGGCGGGTGGAACAATAACAACTCATTCTGCAGCACGTTTAATAAACCGGCAACAGAGACAGTTAGTTGAAGGAAAGCAGGGGAACTCCA
>PVKM010013251.1:0-30540 GCA_004027735.1 Carollia perspicillata
TTCCTATAACTTGACATTCAGTCATTAACTGGCATCTTTGGGGTATAACTGACTAATCCATTGAAACTCTCTGTCACTTAGGCATCTAGCCCGCATTTCTCAATACCATGCTCAAAGATATTTTGAGGTATACTAAAACCTGGATGTTCAGTATCTGTGCCCTTTCTCTAGGCTAGTGCCTAGGTTAGTTAAACTCTTACATGAAAGAATAAAAGCTTGATGTGAAAGATTGTTTTTCCCTTGTTAACCTGAAGTAGCTCTTAGTGATTAGCAGGTACCATGTCTGAGTAGTGATGGCTGCTATGGGCAGAGGAAGGAGACTCATGGGCCATTTTGTACCCTTATGGGGCTTGGCCTCATCTGTAAAGCACAAGTGAAAGGGCTAAATTCTCTTGATGATATTGTGGAAAATTAAACTTTTTTCGTCAGTAAGCTTTGGCAAATATAATTCTCAGTAGCAAACCTCGCCCTTGGCTCCATCATTTCAGTCTAAACCCAAAGTTTGCCTCTTAGATGCCATCCCTCTCTCCAACCCCTGTTTCTTTAGGCACACCTTTATTTTTGCAGGGGTTTAGGCTGTCAGGAGATGGAGGTCCTTGTGCTCTCAGGTAGCTCTATCCAGGTGTATTGCTGTTACCTTCAAACTTACCTGCAGGCTGCAGTGTTGCTGTGATTATCTCCTAGTCCATACACAAGGCTGTTTTCCAGGTGTACAAACAGGTTGGGTGAAGGTTTCAAGTAGACACTGAATTCATACAGGAGAGAAAGAAAGTATGTGAGGTTATCTATGTGCTCCATGAATAAAGGTAAACTCAAGTGCCTTCATTAGGGCCCCACAATGTTTGTGACCAATCCTACCTCTCCCCTTCTCTGGTCTCAGTTTCTATGTTTGTACATTAGTTGACTAGACTACACTATTTCTAAATCTCATTTTCTAGCTCTAAAATTCAAGTTCTGTGTATTTATTTAATCAAGTAACCAAGGCCACAATAACTTAGAACCCTGATTTCTTAAATATTCAGTCTGATGAAAAATAAAATGTGTGGCACATGAGGACAGCTATTTTGCTAAGAAGGAGAAGTGTGTGATAGGACTAGAAATCTAGGAAGCCAAAGGGAGGTACAACCCCAATTGGTAAGCTGAAGCCAATGTGGTCAAATGGTGTGCCTGTGACTCGGTGGGAGACTAAACACAGTGGCAACAACAAGAAAGGCATCAGCAGGAATAGAAAATCCCCACAAAATTTGTGTTGTGCAGCGAACTCTTTGACATGTTTTTTTCTCCCCACAACTCCAACTTTCCTTCCTAACCCCATTACGCTCTTACAGGAGAGAATGTGCAAGAAAAGAGTCCTTTCTGGAAAACAAATACAGACAATATTAGAGTGCCTCTGTGGTCAGAATGGCCCTTTGTTCTGCTTCTTAATGACTAATTATCATGCTATGAAAAGGGTTATGCAACCCTGGTAGAGTTGAGCCCTCATGCCAGAGTGGCTGGAAGTGTGTAATTTTCAGAAAGCTATGACTGTGGCCTTGGAGTTGCGTAAGAAGTCATTACTGAATCCAGCCGAGGCTTGCTGCTTATTACAGGCTCCAGGCTTTTACCCCCAGTAGCTTTACATGCTCGTTAATATTTAAACTGTTGAGGAGTAGTAGAATATTTTGTAAGCTTCAGTCATGTTTGCAGAGTTCAGTGTGGGCCTAAGAGCAGAAAGGGCAGGGCAGCAGCAGGGCATAAGGGAGGAGGTCTTATTTGTTTATCTGAGAGGATTTTGTCTTTCTGTTGGCCCTTGGGTAGGTGTAAAATTTTCTCCTTTTGCATAAGAAGTTTAAAAAAAGACCTCTTCAAGTGAATTTAAAAAAACAGTTTTTAAAAAAATCTCTGCAGGACTACTATAAAGGACACATAGACAAAACCAAAGGGGAGGGTGGAAGCAAGGGAGGGAGGTGGGTTTGGCTGGGGTGGTGTGGAGTGGTGGGGAGAAAATGCAGACAACTGTAATTAAACAACAATAAAGTAATTTATGAAAAAAATCTCTGCAATAACCTATTATTTTTTAAAAATAGACCTCAAATATGACTTTAATTTTTAAAAATAATTGAAGAAAATAGTGTAGCCTCTGATCAGGTACCAGAATCTTAAGGGTAAGAACAAAGGTATTTTATCTGGTAGAACCCCACTCATACTAGCGACAAAGACTGACAGGCTAATGTGCCCCAGACTCAGTCCAGAGAAGCTCTTCTTCAGAAACCTGATGTGCTCCTTCCTTTTAGGAAAAAAAGCTTCTTGACCTCCACATATCTGTCTCCTCTCTGCAAAACTGGGGCAAGTTCTCTGTCTGCCTGTGTACTTTTGTGGCGCCTATCACTGTGGTATCTAGGCACAGAGACAAAAACATCAGGCAAAATACAAACTTGTGTATTATGGGAGGAAATGCTGTCTGGCTTCCTGGAGTCCCGCTTGGCTTACACTGTCCAAGGACTTGATCTCAAGGTGCTTTGCAAAGACTCAGGAAAAGTGTAGACAAATCCAGCAGTTACGGTACTTCCTTGTTTTCATTTATGAGAGAACCAATAAGGTGGTGTTTGTGAAAGTATGGTAAAATTGCTGAAGTTTTAAAATGTGCTAATGTCTGTCTCCATCAAAACAGCTAAAAGGGCTCATATGCTTAAAGGAATGGGAAAGTGATTCTTCTTTCTTCCTTCCCCGCCCCACCCATGCTCATTACCTTATACCCTCCCCCTCAGCTCTTTCTCTTTCTTTTTCTCTTTTGTTTTCTTTCCCTTTTAGTAAAATATGCTTGTTTAAACTGTAAGGTAAAGTACATTAATGGTAAAAATATTTCTTCCAAATAAAATACAAATATGTAAGGTGAAAGAATAAAATATTTTCTCTAGACTCCCAATCCTTTCAATCCTATCAGTTACCTTCGAGGTAACTGCAATTTAAGCATTTCTTAAAATCTTTCTGAAAGTTCCCTCCATATGAGCTAGCATTTTTACATAAAGATATTTAATGTGAATGGGGCCCATAGTCCGTGCATTGTTCTATACCCTGCTCCCTCCTCAGGCCCCAACATAACAGATAGCTTCTTGCAATAGGAGAGACTCACCTATTCACTCTATAACTGCTTAGTAGTCCATTATGTGGTTGTAGTCTAATTAATTTAACCAATGCCTTAAATTGGTACCAAGTTTATTCCAGTTTGGGGGATTACAGACAACAATGCTGTTACACACATTCTGGTACACATGCACATTTTGCACAGTTGAGAGAGCACACCCTTAGGATAAATTCTTAGCAATAGAATTACTGGGTCAAAGGATATGTGCATTTTACACTTTAATAAATATTGCCAAATTGCCCTGCAAAATGGTTGCACTCATTTACAACCCCATTAACAGAGTATGAACAGCCCATTTCTTCAAAACTTCATGAACTTCATGTTCTATCAAACTTAAACCTTTGCCAATAGGCAACAAATAACAAGTCATTGTTGTTTTTATTGATATTTTCATTATGAAAGATGAAATATTTTCATGTGTTTATGAACTATATGTATTTCTTTTTGTGGAAGCTATCTGGTCTTGACTGCTATTCATTTCTACTTCACTTTTAGTCATTAAAAATTGATTCATAAAAGGTGTGCTTTTAGTTATTAGCTTTTATTTTTCAGATAGTAGGTCACAAATACATGATTTGTTTGTTTATTTTTTAAACAGATAGAAGTTTACAATATTTGTGGAGTCATTTACTTGCCTATTCTTGAATAGCATTTAGGGTTTGCGCCATGTTTAGACGAACTCTGAATATGCAAAGACTAAAGCTATTGCATACTTTCTTCTAGCACTCACCCAGTTTGCTTTATACAAGTAAATATTGGCTATTTCATACAATTGTTCTGGTGTATGGAGTGAGGCAGGGATTCAGTTTGAGGCAATTCTATGGGCTGTATGTAGTTTTGTGAATCAGCCTATCAGGTATAGCGACATGCTGCCAAGTGAAATTTTGTACTCCCTTGGAAACAACAGAATTCAGTCAGGCTTTTTGTAAAGTCCTCACGAGAACTTGGCAAAGTACATGGCTATACTTTGAAGGAGGCCTTAGTGCAAGGGAGAAGACGGCAAGAAGAGTGAGAGAAAAGTCTAAAACTGAAGGGTTCTGGTGGGAAGAGAAAAACACAAACTTAAAATGAAAATAATCATCTGTGTGTATCAACCATGGGGCTAATAAGGCCTGTTTCTACTTGAACAGTATGAGCAATGAAGAGAGAGAATTACTGAGCTGTAGAAACAATGGAGCAAATGAATTTTGTTTATCTTTCTTCTGTTTAGCTCTGCTCAAGAAGAAAAGAAGGCATACACAGTGTTTTTGTTACTCTCATTTTAACAATATTTCTGGAGTGACTTTTCTTGGTTTAACAGATAAAAAATTTTATTTGAAGGTCAAAAGATCTCATTCATTATATCCACTAGGTTTTCAATGTTCCTCCTAAGTGTGGAGGTATTTTTCCTTTGAAGACCAAGTAAGTTAATTGCACAATGAGTAACATTAGAGGTTTGTATTTCTTGGCATGAGTGATATGATATGCATATTGGCAAAGATCTACATGACTTTGATTTGCAACATAAATAGTATCCTATAGTTCAAATTTTGGCTAATTTAGTTAAAAGGTACTGAAGAACTCTTTACCCCCCAGGTGTCTACCACAAGTTAAATTGTGTAATTTGTATAATAATTGTAAGTCAACTGATGAAGATTTGATTTCATCATTAAAGGCTAAGGTGTACTACCACTACTATTAATACTGATTAACATTGGTGTCATATACTGCACACATACGGTATGCAACAAGTAGATGTGTGTGTGTTCTAATTTAATCCTAATGCCCCGTAGGAGGCCTACAAGACCAATTCCATTATGTCTACTCTACAAATGAAGAAACAGAGGCTCGGGTTGACTAAGAACCTAGTGTAAGGTCACAAAACCAGTGAGAACAGAATTGAGACCTAACCCAGGATTCCATAATATCCCTCACCTCAAGGAGAGGTGCAGATACAATGAGATGTAGGGCAATTTCCAGTGGAACTTTAATGTCACATTAGCTTTAAAAAATCAAAATTGATCATGTACTTTCTTTCTCCCCTTCTCCCCCTACCCCATCAGATATTCCGTCTCCTTGTTGCTGTGGAAGCCTTACTTCTAAGTCCAAAGAGCCTCCATCGGAGTCGCCATTGATCTTCCTACTGATGTTCCATCTGATATTTCAATTATCTCAAGATAGTTTATATGAAGACTTGGGCAGGGCAGGGAGCCTCTCCCAGCCTGGCCATATTCAGCTTCAGGCAGAATGAGGGCTTGCACAAGGATGAGGGGATGGGGTGGAAGAGGTCTGGCAGTGGCTCTTAGATCTCTACCTACTGGCCAGGCATCCGTGATTAGCCCCTGTCTTGATTATAACTGTCTCTCAATCTAGCCCTTGCTACTTCTTTTTGACCATCTGTAACCTCTTCTCTAACCTGATTCTTCCCCAGTAACGCTAAGGAATGTTCAGTATTTGTTTTTCTTAAAAAGGAAGAGTAAGCTTCTCTAGACTCTCTTTTTCCTCCAGCGTTTCTCTAATCTGTCAGTGCTCCCGAGATGAATTGTCACAGTCACTGGTCCCATCCCCAGCCCATCCCCATCTGGCTCTCAGCCCCACCCAATTTCTCTGCAGTGGGGCTTTCTAAAGTCACTGTTGGTCTTGCTGGGAAGTTAAACCCAATTATCATATTGGACACATCCTCTCTTCACAAAATGTATTTTTTCCTAGTTTTTATGATTCCATACTCTTGTGTTTCCCTCCTTTTCAGTTTCCTTTACTGGTGTATTAAATATGAATATTGACCTTGGCTTTCTTGCCTTCTCCCTTTGCTCAGGGGCACTTTACTATTAGCTTCAGGGACTGTGTTGTTTCCCCTCTTCTTCCCTCACCTCCTAACCCTGCCACTTATCTTTATAAGAAATATATAAGCTCGGTGTGATATTATTGTATGTTTTTTCAATTGATTCCCCCCAAAGCATATTATACCCCCAATTAAGCTCAGCTCACACTTCCCTGTCTTCATGGTTGTAAAAACTATATACTGATGTTTTCCAATCTACATCTCCAGCCCAGATCTTTCCTGAACTTGAGATGTGTATATTTCAATGCTTACCTGATTGTTCCACTTAAATATTCTATAGGTAACTCAAACTTAGTGTCTTCGAAGTGAAACTCAAAATTGCAATTAAGGCTATTGTTAGCCTTTGAAAAAATTAGAAAAATATACATTTCTCAAAACATTTTACTTTAATTTGGTAAATATTGTGGTAATTTATATGCAAAAGTATGACTGTGGTGTGAATGTAGCCCCCTTTCTTTCTGCAGTGTATTAAGGACTGAACAACTGCACACTTACCCCCCTCCAATGTGTAAGCACAGTTGGCTCCTTCTTGACATCTTTGCTGCATGGATGGCCTCATAGCCACCCAGGGTGCTTTTGCTGTTTCCCCACATCTAGTCAGTCTCCAAGTCCTGGTTGCCCACCTCAAAGGACTTAGGAACCTGCCGACCCTTCATCCCCATTGTGGGCAGATTGACCACAGCATTTCCCCTGCACTGTTGCATCAGCCTCTACCTTTCCTCTGGTTTCCTCCCACCCATTCTGTTCTTCACAGGGCAGCCAGACTTATCTTTACAGGGAACAAAGCAGTGTTTTGCTAAAAGCACTCCAATGATTCCTCATTATCCTCAGAATGATGACACGGTCCTTCATGATCTGCCTTATATTTACCTCTCCTCTTGGTCTCCTTTTCCATATACAGGTTCTGCAGTTCATGTATGCAGACAGTTTGCTCTTCCCTGACTGTGCTGTGCTCTCTCTTGCTGTTTCTTTGACTTGGAAAGCTTCCCTTTTACCCCTAGCCCTTTGCCTCAGGTTTATTCATAGTTCAGGATTCAGTGGAAATACCATAGCTTACAGGAAGGCTTTTCTAAATCCCTGGTGCCTGGGGATGATGCATCTTTTACATGGCCACATGGCATCCAAGACTTACTTGTGGTATAGCACTTCCACAAGCTCACAGTGAGACCTGGAGGTCAGGGGTTGTGTTTTTCCCTTGCTTCATCAGTTCTAGTTGCCTGGCAGATAAGAAAGTGCTCGTGAAGTTTTAGAATTGAACAAAATCCATGGAAGAACTTCATTGTAACCTTAGATTTCCTATTCTAATTATTTAACTGCAACCTTCTTGATTTATCTAAAGCACTTGACAGACCAAAAAGTATAAAAGAAAAGTAAGGCATTTGCTTTTTTAAAAATAGTTTCAACAAGAGACTGGTGCTGTGCACCCCTTCCCCCCAACCTCACCCAAATAGGTCTGCTTTCTAAGACTCGGGTTAAAAGGTCTGCTCCATTGCTTATGGCATTAAATGTTTCTTTCATCAAGAGGAGCCTCTGACTCTTTTTCTCTCTCCCAGGATTAGGGTATAATTCCATCTGATGGAAATGTATCATCTTCAAGAGGAAGAATACAGCTTCATTATGCTCTTAGGGTCCTGGCTTATCAATTGCTCACTCCCATTTCTAAATAATAATAACTCTAAGTAGTGCTCACAAACTCTAACTATGTGCCAGACACTATTCTAAGCACTGTGCATATAATAACTCACTTAATCTTCACAAGAACTTTGTAAGGTAATTACTATTATTGTCATTATTATTGTCATTCCATGAATGAGGAAACAGGCACAAAGAGGTTAAGTAATTTGCCTAAGGTTACAAGAGATAATAAAAGGTACAGCTGAGATTCAGACTTGGGCATTCTGGCTTCAGACTTCATGCTCTTAACCATTATAGAACATTGACCTTGAAATTTAAAAATCAGTTCTAGACACAGGAGCTGCCGCTGGGTTGAGGATCCCATTGTAGGGGTCACTGTGACAAAGGGATTCTGTCCCCAGATGACAGCAAATGATGAGGTTAAGCCCAGTGGCTCAACACCTGAGCACCAAGGCTTGGGGATACCCACTTCACTCTGTGGTGTGCTAGAATAGATTCCTACAACCTTAGGATACAATGGCCAGTTGCTAACTAGACAGGAAAGTTGTGTCCAATGTTACACTATTGATGGGTTAAAATCAGCCATGGTAGGAGCATTTACACCATGAAAATTGGCAAACACTACAAATCAGAGGCCGCATCCTAAGCAATGTCCCTGCTAGGAGATCCTAGTCTTGACTGAAAGAGCCTGGTGTGGGCCCAGAGGATAATTTTTATTTTCCCAGGACCTGGCTAAATTGAACTAGATTAGATATTATTTTAACCCTGTGTGATATTTTCAGTTGCAGCATAAAGCTCTTTTTGATGTCATGAAATGCTACCCAGGCTAATGTATTACAGTTCAGAAATGCCAGTGAATCAACATTTCTCTGCCTCCTCCAACGCCCAAACATCTTCACCAATGACTCCCTTGTCCCTTTGGTCACTAGTGGCATCTTTTTGAGATAGGCATTTTATGCTGTTCTCAGAATTTCCACGTGGCCTTAAGCTCTAGTTATTCACAGTCATAGTTGGCTTGATAACTCCTCCTTTACTTGTTACCTTCAATTAATGGGCTCAATTCCTTGTGTCTGTCCTGGTATTTCTTGCACTTACCAAAAAAACTTGTAGTCCAATTCATTTCTGAGAGTACTCCTGGGGGTACCCCAGCTGAGAGGGGCTGAGTAGATGGACCCTGCTTCTGGCATTCAAAGGCAGGGGGTCCTGGCCTGTGAGGCCTAAGCCCTCCCTCCTGTGCTAGGCCTGCCTCTGGGCCTCTTGTATTTCAGAGATTCAGTTCTGTGGTTTGCTGGCTCTGCTGCTCTGCTTCATTGTGTGGGCCCTGTCTACCAGTCATGCTCCTGTGGGTGAGGGTGCGTTGCTGATTGCCCAGCCTGCTCACCAAGCAAGTGCCCATTTCTCCAGGGCACCTTGTAGCAACTAAAAGAGTTTTTCTCAGTGAAAGAGTGACATGAGCTCATTATCATTATCTGATACTACCTGAGAATTGTTTCCCTCTGAGCCCAAGTAGATATTGCCTGTGTCCCACTCCAGGAGGGCAGCGTGAATTTTTCTTGAGGAAGTACCAGCTCACTTGGGTGTGGCCATAGCAAACATCCCCAGCATGATGTTTGAGGAAGCAGTCTGTTTGAACTGGTCTGTTCCCTAGTCTGGCAGGGAATCGAGATTTTGAGCTGATGTGTTTGATTACACTGATTCCGTTTATTCTTTAGATTATTTCTGATTTAGAACTAAAGCCTGCCTTTGGCTACTGGAGGTGCTCAGTGCTAACAACATGTTTTCATTTGGTAGAAGGGCAAATAGGGGGAAATAAGGAGTAATTGAGGAGCCAGGGACTCAGAACTATAGCTGGCCCAGAAGCCAAGCTGGAAGGCCAAGCAGGGCTACAGCTCATTCCCAAGTCACTAACATCCTGTCCCGGCTGTCCTACATCACTCCCATTTCCCTGGAGTCTGATTTCTAAATGTGGATTGTGATTTTAAGTCCTGCATTTTATTCCTAACTTTAGTAAAAAGCAAGGATCAAAATAATCTGTGGAAGGAATTTAAAAGTAAATTTATTCAAGAACAAAATGTATTATTTCATATCCTGAGACAAAGGAAGTGTGACCATCAAGAGGGAAAACAGATTGTGGCCTATGGGCAGCAGAACTTAACATCACATTGACTACATGAATTGAATTCACTGCTGGTTACCAGAACTGTTTTACTTATACCTAATACCTCTGCTAATTAAGTATCAAAGATAAAAGCTTAACACTGGCACCAGGAATTTTTTTTGTGCTGTGCTTGTCAATGGAAGTGTGTGTTTTGTATATAAACCTTATGTACTTTAAGGCTAGCAAGTGGGTTCACTTGGACCCTGCAATTTGAATTAGAAAGTGTGGGGAAGGGAAGTTGTGTTTGTAATGAAACAATGGTTACTTCTTCTCCCCACCTCTTTTTCTCTCTTTTTCCTTTTAGTAGAATTTAAGCCCTATTATTATTATTATTATTATTATTATTATTATTATTAATTTACAATGTATTTTTTAAAAGTATTTTATTTATTTATTTTTAGAGAAAGGGGAGGGGAGGCAGAAAGAGAAGGAGAGAAACACCAATGTGTGGTGGCCTCTTGCGTGCCCCCTACTGGGAATCTGTCTCCCAACCCAGGCATGTGCTCTGACTGGGAATCAAACCAGCGATGCTCAATCCACTGAGCCACATCAGCTAGGGGCCCAATTTTTTACTTTTATAACTTAGAATGAATCAAACGGCGATATTTCAGACAAGAGAGTGAGCCAAAGAAGGGGATTAGAGTTGGTGGGCAATCAGAGAAGTGTGAGGAGAGAGACCTTATCCAGCAGAGCATTTTGGCTTTCTTTGCACATTGCCCTGTGTAAGCAACCAGCCAGTGGCCCAACATGTTGAATCAACTGTGAGTAAAGGCATGCTAGTTTTAATGTCCTATGACTCATTAAGAAAGCCCTACTAGGCAAGCTTTGTTTCTTGGGCCGAATCTCTTAGCACAAACACTTTGATGTTGTGCATGGGCACTGCTCCAAGAGGTGACTTGGGTCACCAGACATCTCTTTTTATTTTTTTACTTTTAAAAAATATTTTATTTACTTATTTTAGAGAGAGGGGAAGGGAAGGAGAGAGGGAGAGAAATATCAGTGTGTGGTTGCCTCTTGCATGCCCCACACTGGGGACCTGGCCTGCAACCCAGGCATGTACCCTGACTGGGAATCAAACTGGTGACCATTTGGTCCACAGTCCGGTGCTCAATCCACTGAACCACACCAGTCAGGGCACCAGACATCTCTTTTTAATAACAAGTCATTCTGGGGTTACATATTGGAAAATACGGGCACAGATTTATCTTTACTAGTTCTAAATTTGCTGACATCTCTTACTGACTTCAAGCCCCTGTGTAAGTTCGACAAGTATTTATGAAGCAAATGCTGGAGTTTGTGTGCATGAGTGGAGTAGATTTCAGTAACAACTTTTCCCCTTCTTGAGTCTAGGCAGAGGCACTGCACGGGTTGCCGTCTGCTTCAGCCAAAATCCAAAATGATCCACATCATTTTGCACTAAACAATGATATGGTCTTTTATTTCATTTATAAATATCCCCAGAGGCAATTCTCAAATGGGTTCAGCTAATAAATATGAGAACCAATAATTATCTTGTTTCAGATTGCTAACTTGTGTATCTGCTGTGAGGAGTCAAGAGTGTCCAGTTTGCTTGATATTTCCCTGGGATTCTGACAATTATGATTACAGAATTGAGGTGCAGGTAGTGATCGGGAAGCAAGGGGAATGAATTGTGTTTGCATGAGCTCTTTCATTTTGGGGCAGCTTTGTGAAATTTGGTGTTGTTAGGTGAGTATGTTTGATAGGTTCGGGTAATGTCATGTAATGCTGGTAGTTTCATCTTGGGTCCCTCTTTCAGTGGCCTTTCCTTGCAAGGGTGCTAGGCATTGATCCAGGTGTTAGAGTTTGTAGTATCCCCCAGGAGTTGCTTGCTCAACTAATCCAGGCTTCAGGCAGCCAGTGGGACTGTAGTGATCCTGTTTTCTCCTCCACTTGGGCTGTCAGCTCTTAGTCCTTTGTCCTTTCTCAACTAGCCAGCCAGATGAAGAAAACAGCATGTCTGAATGTGGGAGGAACACTCAAAGGGTAAGTCTTGGCATGGTGTCCCTTCTGGGGGGTTGTCCCTGACAAGCATGTTGAAGTGGATGGGCCACCCATGCCATAGGCTGCATTGCCCAGAGTGGGAAGGGCCAGCTGGGTGTTATGTGTGATTTAAGATGCACCAGGAAGTTTGCTCTCCTTCTGAAAATACTGCCCTTAACTAACACATTAGTTGAAATTCCATAAATAAAGCTTAATTTCCTTTAACTTGGGCTGTTATTAGAAATTGCCCTGGTTTGGGCAATATAGTAAGTTCTACCATTCATTCTTTACACAAAAGAGTGTACTTGTTGGGTTATGTTATATTGAATATAATCTACATAGCAACACATATTTTTTAGGTGTACAGTACTGAGTTTTGATCAATGTACACAGTCATGAAACCACTTTCATGATCAAGATGTAGATTATTTCCATCACCCTCAAAGTTGACTTGTGCCCCATAGAGTCCCCATCCCAGTCCCTGGCACCTACTGATCTGATTTCTGTCTGTTTGCCTTTTTCACAGTGTCATACCCAGGGACTATATGGATGTAACCTATCAGGACTGGCTCCTTTCAGTCAGATGTTTGGAGTGTTTTGGAGTATCCCTGTGTCACTGAGCTCAGTGATCCATGCTTTTGTTTTGCTAAGTAGCCATTCATTGTGTGGGGTCCCCTTTACTTGTTGTTTGTCCCTGTAAAAGGGGAAAGAGCTAGCTGTGCTGTACTGACTGCCTGGTCTCCCACTTCACACAGCCTCTACCATCTGTGAACCCCACATCCTCTTATTGGGGGTCTGTGTGTATCCAAGAAAGGCCAACAAGAGGAAAGAGATCACAGAGGAAAGGGAGCAAGAGCAAGAAAGCCACCTTGGCTGACTCACACTGTACCTGGGGTGACCATACAGGATGGTAAGGAGGTTACCAATGATAGAAACTCAAATGAATGTGAGGCAAACAGGACTGGATTGGAAGGATTTCCCTGAAAAGGAGAGGAGACAGGAGGTCCCATAGCAGAACCTAATGGACCATTTTATTGAGGCACCAGGAACCAGTCAACTCAACTCATGCTTGGTCCTTGAATCTCTCCACTTCGGGTTCAGAGTCTTGGGGAAGAGAAAGCCTGCTTGGCTTGCTTTAGGCTAGGAGATGAACCTGCAGAATGACATAGTATAGGGAGAGATGGCTTTTCCTCAGGAAGTCAGGGAGCTGGGACCAGGACAAGGGGCAGATGATGGGATAGAAGATACAAATCTTGACTCCCTCAGAAAAAAATAGCAGCTCTGCCAAAGGAAGGTGGGTCTATCTGCAGGGATCAGGTAACCCTTATCATTTATGCTTTATTTAGGTCTGAGAATGTATCTGGAATATACTTTATTATTTTCAGGGCTTTTCTCCAGTTTCCAGATTTGCACTCGTTTAGTGTTCCCACATTTATTTTATTTTAGTATTTAATGTTAGTATTTTTATGATGTATTTGTACACACACATATATACATTGGTTTCCATGCCTTGAGTTTCTTGGTATTAGTTGCATTTTTAGGTTGTATTGACTCTGCTACCCTGAAAATTGCCTTTGGTATCTTTGGATTTTGCTTTTGAATAAACAAAGGAAGAGCTGATTTGATCCTGTCATTCCAGGATTTGAGGCCTGGCTGGGGAGCCATCACTGGAGACAGGAAAGCTCCCTGGATGTCTTGCTTGTGATGAAACCTACTGAAAATAGCACAACCTCTCTCAGCCTTAAGTTCCTGTCTATGAAATAAGCATATGTTTTACACCTAATTCTGAAAGCTAGGATTCTGCAGAATATAAGTTGTTGAGAGCACGTTGGGAGAAAATGTTATTGGAAATACATGGTATGATCCATTAGAATGACAAGTTGCACACGTCCATTGTACCCTAATGGTCTCAAATATGTTTTGTGGTGTATATGAGTATTTTATTTATGTCGAATAATTCTATAATGAAACTTGTTCCTGAAATACACATTAGATCCCATGTTGACTGAGTTTAAGGGAAAGAAATAGCATCCATTTGTATGACATCTTGGACATTCTATGCAAGTTTCATGGCTGTGAACTGTTAGTGGAGATGTGTGCCAATGTTCTGTGTCAAAAACCTTAGTCATACTGAGGCTTAGAGAAGTGACCCTCTCCCCTTAGTCACCTGGCTGTGAAAGCCAGAGCCACAATTTGGACTTGGGACTTCTTGGAGTTTTATTTGGAATTGTTTCTTGAATGGACCACTTCCGTGATTCTAAGTGTTACCAGACATTTAACTACAATAAGCATAGTCAGCCAAAGGTGGCAAAGCTTTTCTGCCTTTTCCCTTAATGGTTAGAAATTGGTGATCAGAAAAAACAAATATATGTCAGTGATGTTGAATGCATATATTATTTTAAGCTTCAGACTTGATAAAAGTGCTCAGTGTGGCAAGTGTTTTAAGTTAAACTTTTCCTGGAAAGAGCAGCAAAGAGGGCCCCAGAGTGGTAAGGGAAATGCTGTATTCTATTAATGTTTATATATAGCTGTAGCTCACCAAAAATCAAGGTTAATACATACAGTTCTCTCTTCCAGTCTGTGTATAATTGGCGAATGACTGGAACAACATTTGTTTCTAATCACCCATCCATCTTAATAATGCCAAACAGATACAGTACAGAAACTATTGCATGACAACCAGCATTTCCTGACATAGGAATCTTTGTCAGTTTGAAAGAGAACCTCGAATCTGGAAAAAGTTACATTTTTATGCTTTTGGTCATGATCTTAGAAGATACTTATTAGGTCCATAGGCCGACAAGATTAGGCATTAAAAAATTATGTCGTTAAAGTGTAAACATTTAATGGTTTCACTAGACAACTATACTGTAGTGTTTGAAAGCAGAAAATATTTACTGAAGGACTTTTTGGGGTCATATTTCTAGAACCAAGGCAAAGCCCAGCTATTATGGTTTAAAGAATTAGAAAAATACTACAACAAAATAGTGATATCTTTGTATGCATGATACCAACAAAGTTCCTTAATATGTAAGAAATTTGGCAGTCATGTGGAGGCTTTGAGTTGGCATTTTTTTTTAAGCTAGGGGAAGGCAGATTATCATAAAAAGTTTTAGTCTCTTTCCAATGTGGGGCCATTTTTGTTTTGGGCTTGGTGTGGGAAAATAGGAGAGGTGGGTGTCAGGGAATGCCCTTTTGTTAGTGCTTGTCACCAGAGAGCAGGGACTGCTGAGTCACACCCAGTCTTCTAGCAGACTCTCCTTTCTCAGCACAGACTTCTTGCTGCCCTTGGCAGGGGCATGTTTTTGGTGCTCTGCAGAAGTGAAAGAAAGCACTACTAAATTCCACTGTGGTGGCATGAGCACTCCCTAGTACACTCAGGCTAAAAGGTGTAAGACACCCCACATGCAGATCTCTCAGAAGAGGGGTGGCAGTGGCCTCTTCTAGAAAAAGACAATTAAGGGGGTGGGGAGAAAAGGTCTTACCAGTTTGGAAAATCTGCCTACCATTGTAATAAAAGTGAATTGAGACCGTTATCTGAATAATTCAACTAAGTTCTCACAAAGTATGATTTGGTCTGAATTATCCATATAATTGTGTTACAGCAGAAAAGATTGTGAACTGTTAGCTGGATCTTGGTTTCCGCCTGGGTCTGCCACAAAGAAATGTTTAAGCTACTCTATGGGCCTCTGTTTTTCATTGATAAGATTAGGGTCTATCCAAGACAGTGAATTTGACTGTATTTTGCGTGTGAACACATATTTCCTCAGGCAGCAAAACTGTCAGTTTTGCGAAATTGTGCACTCATGGAACCAGAGTGGGTATAGGTAATTCTCTTTAGGCATGCTTCCAGCACAAGGTGAACGAACCTTGGAAAGCCTCTACAGTAACCCATCTTCACCTGCTGGGAATGAACCTTTCTCTGATATCTCTCTCCCTTCCTCTCTGTCTCTCCCACTCTCCTCCTCTTCTTCCCTACTTCCCTCTCTTCTTTAGAATTCATGTGGGATCAAAAATTTCAGTCACAGTCTAAAAGGAACCTTAGTTAGGTTGATTATCCACAAGCTAAGGAACTTAAAGTCAGCCAGCCAGAATGATGGTCGAAGTTGTTCACTGTGCTTGCTTACACACAGGGATCAGAGGTGGGGCCCGGAATCAGGGCACATCTACAACCCAACCATATGCTTCCATATTTACAGAAGTTGTCTTCTACATTAGAAAAGGGAGGTTTAGATTGATCAGAATGTTGGGTGTCGATAACCAGAGAAGTTTTCAGCCCACCAAGGCAGCAGCCTTGATTTCTGGTTGTGGGAAGGGTCTGGCAGGGAGACTGGAATAGGTCCTTAACACAGAGGCGGGGTTCACTGGGGACCGGCGTCCCGCAGATGTGAATTTCTCTCTGCTACTTGCTCAACCTGGCCTGGAAGGGTCTTCCCGGACGAGGGAAAACGGAACTGTAAAGCGCCAACTCCGGGGTCAGAAGAAGGTTCTCAACCCTTATCCTTGGCTCCAGGCAAGGCTTACCAAAGGTCATTTGCCAAAGTAAACAGACCCCCCTCCCCCACTCCGCAGTTCCGTGATTCTTGCTGAAGCCTTGCGGAGGTTCAGCTCCAGCGAGATTTCCAGCCTGGGAGGGGCGAGCTGGGGGCTGGAAACGCCGCGCAGTCTGTGGGAAGGGCGGGCAGCGTTAGGGGGTTGGGCTGTGTTAGAGGGTTAGGCTGGGGGTTGGGGAGGGACGGGCCCTGCCCTTGGCCCACCCGCCGACGCGCGCGGAGCCCGGGGCGTTCTCTGGCGCCACCAAGGAATCCAGTTTCCTGGGTGGATGCCAGAAGGAACAGTCTTGGCGGGGACGCCTCGTCGTGGCTTCCGCCCGAGGCCTGGGTCCGGCGAGCACCTCCGATCCTCCTCGCTGAAGGCCCGAGTCATTTCTCGGTGTGCGGTTCTGCGGAATTGGAACCTCTCTGGAGCTTAAGCATTCCTGCCACTTCCCGTGTTTCTCGTAGAAAACCCGGGCTTGTTCGGTTCCCCCCGTCTGGGCCTCCTCCACCCAGCAGGTCGAGGCCGAAACTGCTGGGGCTGGGGGGCGTGCAGGAGCGCCGGGGGGCCGTCCACGGAGCCCCTAACCCTCTTTCCCCGTACCCTGCACCTCCCAATGTGACTGTCATTTGGGTCCTGGAACACCGACCTTGACCACCCTCTAGAAAACCTCACAGTACCTGGGGAGACAGCGCAGGGGATCCGAGGCTGAGGAGGGGACCCCGGTTAACCCGACTCAAGACTCTGGAGTATTCTTTAGGAAGGAAGGATTTTTTGAAGGGAGAACAGCTATGATTTTAAAACATCATCTTTACCTTCTTCTTCTATTTTTATTTCGCTTGTCTGTGCCTTTTAACATAAATCAGTGGTGATTTAAAATCCCCATTTGCAGAATTGTGTTCATGTACCAGTAGAAATGGAAACAGTGCTTTACAAACCTTGTGTACGAGGTAGTGCCCTGCCGGAGGTAAGGCACACCGTTGGAGAGAAATGGCTGCTTCAGTCAGAGATGGGAAGCCTCTGAAGTTGCTGACTTCCGGCTCACCATCAATCTTAAGATTGTGTTTCCAAGAGAAAAGCAAATTGATCATGGGTCCTGATCATTTCACCTCAGTGAACTCATTGCCTGCCGCCCGCCCCCTGCCCCCGCCGCCGCGAGCGCGCTCCCATCTTTCAGTTTTATTTTCTGGTCTAATTATTGGTCTTGCAGGCATAAATCTCAACTTAAATGGCTACCTTTTGTCATAATTCAACCCTGTTTTATCACTCTTTATGATAATAAGTAGATAGAATGAAGATCAGCCAAACTTGGTACTTGTTAACTAGACTTAGGGATGGGCTTTTTTCCCCCTCTCCCATTCTTGCCAAAAGACAGCATCCTGAAACAAACTAAACTTTCTTTCCCCACCTCACAATATGTTGGTCCAAATCATCGGCTTGGGTGAGTTGAGATCTACCCAAGAATGGCAAGAACAATGGGGCCTACCTTTCCAGTCTCTGAATTTCTCATTGTTTGTATTACTCTTTAGAATATTGCAATCCATAGTTGTTAGAATGCCACTGCCTTTAAATTTATTGGGAAACAGGTGTTCACACTTTTCTGGTACTTCCTCTGATCACAACCTCCCATTTTAATTAGGGAAACTGTCTCCGGCCAGGCCAGTCTGAGTTAGCCTTGTCTCTTCAGACCGCAACTGAAACGTGCCTGGCAGCCCACATCTCTAAATGCTCTCTTCATACAAAGAGGAGAGCGAAACAAAAATATTACTAGTAAGACTTTTTACGTTCCTAAAATAGGTTTTCTTTTAAAAACACACTGAAATTCAAGTTGCTCTTAAACTTGCCCTGAGGAAATCTTTGGTGTTTAAGATAATCACATGCCAAGATTGTTTCTCGGCTTTTTGAGCTCCAAATCGACCAATTTGCCTGAAAACGTCTACATGACTAAAACTTGTTAATAATGTTGGCCAGAGGATTCTTGGGTACACATCTCAAGACTTGTTCTGGTAGCCTGTAGGAGAATTCTTACAGAGGTCATTGGTTTGAAGTTTTAAGAAATCTCATTGTTGGAAGTCCCAGCCTGAATATTTGTACAGCAATTTGTCAGGTAAGGAAACCTGCAGAATGCCTCTACCATTAATGAGTCATTCAGGAAAATATTCTGACCCACATGGAAGTTTCTAGAGACTCAAACCTGAACAGATTTTGGGGGAGTGGGGGCTAAAAACTCACCACCTCCTGTCACTATAAAGCATTAAAAGTCAGTTGTGAGTTTTATTTAAAAATAAGCATTATACCTGGGTTTCATAAAATTTATACATGGCTATGTACATAGATACAAATAAAATAACATTAAAAATAAAAATCACACTTGCTTTCACGTGGCAGTGGCCCTGGCACCCCACATACATAATGGTAACTTTTCCTTTAAAGAAATTGCTTGGCCCAAGGAGGCCACAGTTAGAGATCACCAAGCCATTAATAAAGCTGTAGCCCGTTGCCTGCAACATTTTCAATTCAGGTTTCAAAAAATATAAATAATTTAATTACAAAACCCAAATATATATCATCTTTTGGCACAGTGAAGCATTGGTCAATAGCAGAGAAACAACTTAAGATTCTGCGGCACCTCTCTCACATTCAGTCATACCTGAAAATTACACATCCGTACTCACGGAACAGGGAACAGGGTCCCAATAAACCCCAAACAGTAGTCATATCATTTATCATATGGAATAGTTCCCTAATGTGCTTCTTTCCCGTTTTTTGTTAGTAACAAATCAGTGGAAAGTGCGACAAAAAAAGTAGGGGTGAAGGGGTGCCTGGGCAGTAAGAATAGAGGAAAAGTCTGTGAAGGGAGGGAGGGGAGTTAGGGTACAGGCTTGGTAAAGAAATGCTAACAGTTATGAAAAATTGCTTTGGTCTCTGTCAAGTTATAAAAGAGGAAAGGAAATATTCTGGACTAAATTAAAGCACTTGTGTCAAACATCTTTTGCTTTAAGGCATGTTTGATGGAGAATTTTCTTTTAGAGTTTCCTTTTCTCTAAACCTGCAAAGCCCTGAACCTGCAATCACGTCCTCCTGGATGGCTCGAGCCCCGGTGGGGTTCGGGCGCACTGCTCAGGCCAGGAGCGTCTCCACGGGGTAGGGCAGGTGCGGGCCCGGGCCGCGGGCCGAGGCTGCCTGCAGGGCTGCGGGCAGCCTCAGGGGGCAGTACAGGTGCGCGCCGCCGCCGGTCGCCGGGCCCCGGAAAGGCTTGGAAGGGGCCGAGGCGAAGGGCGCGAGCAGCAGCGGCGACGCGGGATCGGCCGCACCGCAGGCGCAGAGCCGAGGTACCGCCCCGCCTGACGCTCCGGGGAGGAATGCGGGATACGCGGGCGTCGGAGGGCAGAGCGCGGCGCCCCACGGCAGCCGCACACCGGGGGCCGAGTCTCCGTCCCGACGGCTGCGGAAGGGCTTGCTGAGGATGCTGTCTATGGCGAAGGAGCTGGAGAATCTGCCCACCGGGCTGACGCGGCCCTCTGGAAGGGCGGGAGGCCTTTCTGGGGGCGAGCCCGGGGCGGCGGGAGCCGGAGGCGAGGCGGCTGCCTCCTCCCGCCGCAGCCCCGCTGCGGGGGCCGCCGCCCGGTGGCTGAGCCGCTTGCGGCGGCGTCGAAAGACCCCGTCGGCGAAGGTGTACTCGCTGCTGGGGTTGAGCATCCAGTAGTTATCTTTGCCCCAAGGCCGCGAGGGGTCGCGCAGCACCTTGACGAAGCAGTCGTTGAGCGACAGATTGTGGCGCACGGAGTTGCGCCAGCCCGTGTAGCTGCCGCGGAAGAAGGGGAACTTGCCCATGAGGTACTCGTTGATCTCGGCCAGCGTCAGGCGCCCGCCCGCGGAGTCGCGGATGGCCATGGCGATGAGCGCGATGTACGAGTAGGGGGGCTTGGGCCGCCGCGTGTACGGCTTGCTGCGCCCGCCCTCCCCGCCCGTCGCGCTCCCCGCCGCGGGCCCCGCCGCTCCCGCCTCCACGACCCCCGCAGTCGCTGCCGCCGGGCCCTCCTCTGCGGCCCCAGGCTCACCTCTCGCCTTCCGCTGGTCGTCGCCCGCAGCGGGGCTGTTGGCCGCACAGTCCCCGTCCGAACCCAGCGAGTCTTCGCCGGCTGCCGACAGCGGAGAGGACGCGTCGCTACCGCCTGCGCCCTCCAGGTCACTACCCGGCTTGTCCCCGTGGGCCGTGCGGGGGCTGAACACCTCCAGCTTCATGCCCGCGCACCCTGTCCCTGCCCAGCGCCCTACCCTTTTCCTCTGAGCGGTCTCGGGAAGCTGGTGCGACAGGCAGTGGTGGCGATTCCGGGGCCAGGAGTCCTGGACTTCCTCTCACGAGAGCTCTCTCCCCTCTTGGCGAGAGACAGTCACTTTTCCATAGAAGAGTCCTCTTCCGCTGGAATTTTTCTTTGGAGGGGTTGTGCTTATTGGGTGAACTAAGAGGGGCAGAGAGGGAGGAGTGGGGTGGGCGCTCTCTTCAATTCCAGGGTAAGAGTCTTCGGGGTGAATGTGTGCAGGGGTGCGGTTTCAATCTCTCGTTTCCAGGCACAAGGGCCTTGGGATTTCCTGCTGGAAGAAGCGTACGCATCTGCTCTCGATCCGAGAGATCAGGAGGATTTCTTCACTGGACTTTCCGGGTCCTTTGCAGGAGGCTTTGGGCACGGAAATGGTGCAGGCTGTTGTGCGTGCCACCTTTGGGGAAAGTCCGGTGTCTTCAGCCTTGAGCGCTCCCGGAGCCGAGTCCCCGAGGCCGTGGCTCACGCAGCCGCCCTCCAGTCCCCGGCCTCCCAAGCAGCATCTCTGCGCTGGCCGGCTGCCGCTAAGTCTGGCCTTCACCTTCCTCCCAGCCCAATATAACCCTGGGGCGACTCCGCAGAGGCGGGGCCTGGGCGTCGACACCAGAGGGATGGGGGAACCAGGTGGTTTAGGTAGCTGAGGCGCTCTGGCGGCGGGTACCAGGTTAAGGCCTAGAGGCTGCGCCGCCTCCAAGTCAAAGCGCGCAGGTTGTTTGTTTTGGGTCGGACCAGGCCCGCCTTCCGCCCCCAGCCAATGGGGTGCGTGCGCGCCGCTGGGGTGCGCGAGTGATTGTGAGTTTGCCTGCGTCCCCCTGTCCGAGCCGGGCCCGCCCGCTCCTCGGCTCAAGTAGGAGCACCCCGCGGTCCCGGAGGGTCCCTGCGCGCCGGAGCGATTTGAGAGAGAGGGCAAGACTTGGAGGGGGTGGGGCGGGCGGGCGTGTACCTGGAAGGGTTGGGCCAGGTTGGCAGGGACTTTGCTCAGGCCTGTGGCCTTCCTAAGGTGCACTCGGTGTGTGTTTGTTGCTCTGGTGGTGAAAACGGCGCGTCCTCTCATCCCTGACGAGGTGCTGAACCTCACAGACCAAACTGGACACACTTGGCAGTGACCTCTTACTGAGCCACGTGCTGTGCCATTTCTTGTGATTTTCTTTTGAGGGCAAATTTTGTCTTTTTTCCTTTTATAAAGAATAAAACACTGGACTTGAAATTGTGTACGCCTTTTCGGATGAACTTGATTCTTGCTTGCTAAACGATCTCCGACTTTCACTTTTCTTTTGCCTTTACCTTTTTCCGTACCTGGCTGGTGGCCCCGGAGGAAGAGAAGCAGCGTCCCCTTTTCCCCTGGGGCAGCTGTGCCTGGAATCTAGAGCGGGATACCAGGTTCTGCTTTCCCGTGCGCCCCTCCAGACTCGGAGTCGTTTTGTTCGTGTGTTCGCACAGTCAACAGGAATGACTGGGAGGGCGTGTACCCAGGGGCAGATGCTCAGAACACAACGTGTTTGCAGCCATTTCTTTCCAATCCTCTGGCGAGGAGTTTTTCTGTGGTTTCAGTGGCACCGGCGTCTGACAGCCAGGAAAAGGGGATACCTTTCTTTGCCCCAGGAAGTTGAGGACCCGAGGTTTTGTGTGTCAGTTCTAGGAGAGGGGATCGCTGACCCCCAGAAGAGTGCATTTCTTACCCTCTGCCCTTCCGCACTGAGGTTTCCTCCTTTTTCCTGTCTTTGTTGCAAATAGAAAAAGCACTGCAAGTACATGGGCGCTCACCTTTGATGTTTACTTATTACTTTCCACCATTTGTGTGATGTACACAATTCTCTCTTATCTTCATTCAGGAAGTTTTAAAGGCATCTAGTCTGGGGTTGGTGGCAAAACGACAGACCCATGGAAGACTCTGTTATTTTTGTGTTTGGGGAAATGACACATTTAAAGATTAAACTGACACTTACGGCGTGTTCCAGTGGGGAGTGGGTGAGGAGTGGCTTCTTTTGGGGGATGTGCTGCCCTAAAGAGGATCTTCTCATCACTAGCCCTTGAAGTTCATGCATCCTTGGACCTGGAGAGGGGAGTGGGTTTGGACAAGAGAGAAGCCAGGTGGAAGCATCGATTTGACTATGGATAATAGACTACGGATAATAGGCACTCAAAATGCGCGTTATCCTATTGTGAACTCTAGAAGTGGGCAGGGCACTAGGATGAAGGCCTATTTTGTGGAGGCGATAAGCTCCTCCCATTGAGGTGTGGACCCAAGTTAGCTAGAGTCTAAGGAGGCCATTGAAAGACTGCAGAGCCAAGGTTTCATGTCTATCCCCAGTTCCAAGTTGGAGACCACACAGGTGAGCTGTGCTACAGGCACGAAGCCACTCATCTGCCACAACACCCTTGCCCCCATGTTACAGAACAAACCCAGGGGTGTGCGAATGATATACTATGACCAGAAGGACCCCCACTTTTTTGCTCTGGGGGTCGCCCCCACCTATTAGGTTCACCTTGCCTGCTGAAAGGAGAAAGATATCTCTCAATGCCAGAGATTGGTGAAAAGGAAAGTAATTATTTATTTAAAAGTTATACAGACTTAAGAGTAATGACTTAATGTCTTCATTAAAAATACTAAAGTCCTCTAGAATACCCACAGTTGCACACAATCCTTCCTTCTCCCTCTGCCCTCGTCTGGGGTACCGTATCTCAGGAAAAGAAATAGAAGTCCATGATTCAGGTTCCCAGCACCATCAGCTGTGTCCGTGCCATGATCTCCAGTTAATCCAGAGCCATGTGGCACCTTTTCGTGGCCCATCAGCAAGAGTCCTTTCACCCCTTTTCTTCCCAGCAAAGTCTCTCCTGCTTCCTAAGCCATGTGGCAAAAGGGAGCACCCCAAAGCCTCGTGGTCACAACCTGGCATGGCTACCGCACTTGGGTTTAAACCCCAGTGCCAGTCTTCCTCTGCAGCCCCGTTTCCGACTCCTCCAACAATCAGTTACACCTGCCAGCATTCCCGCATTTGTCCAGTTCTACTGGGCTGCCATAGCAAGTTAGGGCAGGCATGGCCCCATGGCATGGAGCCAGTCGTCTCCAAGCTCTCATGCAGGCACTGTAACCAGGGGGAGTTGCTTCTCAGTTACATCTTGGGTGGAAGTCACTCCCATCCCCCTGGCTCAGAGCATGGCCACAGCCATTTAGCATATCCAAGAAACCAGTTAAAGGTTATAGATACATTAAATGACCACTCCAGAGGTTATCTGCAAAACTGTTGCTATTCAAAACAACTCTCAACGGCCCTGGTCCATGTGACCCATGCCCCAACTCAGACTGGTGGGGCCGAGGACAACATATATGTATTTTTTTCTAATATTTCCTGGACACCCTGAGTTCTAGACCCCATTACAAATCTCTATTTGGTCCCCCACTTGGCTACACCCTGTTACACCCATGCAATCAAAACACCCCCCAGGTTTGGGGCATCATTTCACTCTGTGTTTACAGCAGCCTTGATCCTAGGCCCAGGATCTAGGATCCTTAGTGGCTTCCTTAACCTCATGAAGCACCCTCCTATCTCCATTACCCTTCTCTCCCCAGGTTGCCCAGCCCAGCTGCTCCAGGGTCCTCAGGTTGGTCTAGGGGGTTCCAGTGAGCTTCGGCCTGTTGATAGGTATGTTGTTCAGAGAGGAAAGAAAACTGTCACAATATGTCCTGCTGACACTCACACATGACTGCATGGCCTTGGGGCTGCTGTTCATGGGCCCTTCCTCACCTGGAAAAAGATGCCAATCAGAATGGATTCAGAGTTTTCTTTCAGATAATTTTTAGGCACCAGTCTTTTGGGGGGATTGAATATATAGCAGGTGCATTTCTCCATCGTTGGCGACTTCTCTGGGCCATCTGGTGTGAACTCCCAGCTAACCAGACTAGAGCAGCCCAGGATGCAGGCCTGGGGAGAGGGGCCATGGGGTGGTTGTTCTTTCAGCCAGGCAACCTGGGGTTGGGCTTATATCCCCCAGCCTCTCCCCTCCTGCAGACAAAAGGAGTATTGGTCACTGAGAAGGAAGGTATACTCCCCCCATTTCACTTTTCCCTTTTCTTACCCAGAGACCTCCCCATTACATAGCAACCGCCTCTCCTTACTCTTTTCTCAGGTAGAGGAAGGATCTGATCATCACTCCTGTGGGATAGGCCTTCACTTTGCCTCAGGGCTGAGCCCCTGGTGGGCTGCTGTCTATAGGCTTGAAGCCTACAAAGGTTCAGGGGGAAGGGAGTGGAATAAGGTAGGAGAATTCTCAGCAGGAAAACCATTTCTATTTTCAGAATGACTCAGAGCATTGAGAGATAGGCAGTGTACTTTTGGAAAGGAAGGCCCATGTTAGAATGATGGGCAGGGGGACCCTAGAAGGGATTAAAAGATCCCCAGGAATTAGAATGTAAGCTCCATGAGGATAGTAGTTTTGTCTTTTTCCTTCACTACTGTTTCCCGGAGTCCTTGCCTCGAGAATGACAGTCACATTGTGCCACATACTGGTAATATGCTGCATTTATAATCAGTTAAGGTCAGAAATAAAACCACTCTTTCTCTTTGTGGTTGATTCTGTTGTTATTATCTTTAACTGTTGTTTTATACCTGGGAAGCCATTCGCCTTTTGCAGATATAAGAAAAATGGGAATGGATGGGAAATATGTTCATTCAATGCACCTCTGTCCACAACATCCTCAAAACTATGAACCATTTAAGCGCTCAGACACTGAAAAAAATTCACATCATATTTTGTTAGTTCATAAGTTCCTCAGAAATGCTGGGAGATTTCTGTCACCTAATTCTCAATCCTTTTTAATGGGGGCCTACTATTGATGGGTTATAATAAATGCCTGTAGGTAGAGCCTGGCTGAACTACTTATAGGTACAAAAGACCCCCTAACTAATTTGACCCTTGCCCCTTAATTTCCATGGGAATAAGTGAATAAACTATGGCAAAGGATGAGTTCACATGTCCATGATTTCCTGGCCTCCCTGAAGTTGTTTTAGGCAAAAGAAGTTAATGCATTTGTCTTCAGATACCAAGAACTAATTTAATTAATTATGGCAACTATATGCCATTTTAAGACTTTCTGTAATTTGATAATGCTTCACTGATCCAGTTCCTAAACACTGATATGAGAAGGAAATAATTTAATTCTTAACATACCTAAGGCCACCTGGTAGACTGGAGGCTGAGTCCTAGTGGCAATATTGGTGACTTGCTATCCATTAGAAGAGCACACAGTCTGCTAGCACAAAGGGAACTATGCAATCAACTTGATAACATGCCCCTGGGCAACCTAGAAACAGCTTTGAGTTTCTTGCCATGGTAACCCTTGCCAGTAGAGCCACACTCTTGCCGTCTGCATCTGAAGGGAAGGTGAACTTAAAATTGCCTTCCTGTGAGGACCAATGTATCTCTGGAGAAGTCTGCTATAATGATGTTAAGAACTAAGGAGACCCAGGCATAGAGAACATGCTAATGTTGACAGCTCTAGGACAAAACGCATGGCTCTGAATCTATGCAAAATCTCTGGTAGAGCAGAGAGGGTTGAAAGTCAGGTGGCAATGCAGGTCCTCTTCAAAGATAAAGCTGGCCTCCCTCTCTATCCCCCCCTTTTTTTCAGTGAAAACATATGGGAAGAAATGGAGTATTTTGTACTCCGTTCTAACTCCCAACTCCGCAATCTGGCTGTTCCTTGCAGATGCTGAACAATTGTGAAGAATCCTCCAGAGATGAAAGGTGGGTGTAGTAGTAGACATAGAAAAATTAGGTGATTTTACATACCTATGGAAGAGAATCAGGCTTGTCTGTTTGCACATTTGCTGCATTATTTCAAGGAGCCAGTGGTCAAGGCTTAATCAAAGAATCCCAGGGTATGTCTGGGCATTGTTGACCAGGTGCAAATCCGAGGGCTGTACCTAAAGTTTCTTTTGAGAATCCTAAAGTTTCTTTTCTAAGGGCTGTGGAAAGTTTGAAAAGAATTTTTGAGCACTCCTAAAAACATCAGTATTCTTCATTAAGTCCAATTGCCCATCATAACTTGTACATTCTTCTCTTTTAATATAGTATCGCCAGCACTAGCCTTCTATTTATTAACCATGACTAGAATTACTTTCTCATTTATAGGTATAGAGCTTAAATGAGAAGAAAGACGGAAGAGAAAGAACCCAAATTCTCTGAGAGGGGAATTAAAAATGATAAAATGATCTATTCCTCACAATCTTTCCCTTATCTGGTACTATTAGTTCACTAGAGAATGGCTAGATTATAGTGTGGCCTGACAACAAAGATGGTCTCATAGACTTTATGTCAAGGCCATGTGCAGAAACAGCTGACATGTACAGGACTTTGAAAGTTAAGAATATAAACTTGAAGTAACAGTAGTAATATGGACAGATGTCTCCACTGCTATAACTTGGGAAGAACTTGGTACAGAAGTTATAAATGTGGTGAAGGAATTAAGAAGTACAAATGGGCACTTATAAAAATAGTCACAGGGATGTAAAATACAGCACAGGGCTTATAATCAATAATATTCTAACAACTGTATGGTGTCAGATGGGTACTTAGATTTACCAGGGTGATCACTTCATAAGTTGTATAAATGCCTAATCACTATGTTGTACATTTGAAATTAATATAAAATTGTCTGTCAGCTGTAATTGAAAATGTTTTAAATTATTTTTAAAACCTGCAGATGATTCAATGAAGCCTGTTAAACCACAGACTCATAACCTCACTAGGCAATTCATTGCCTAAGGTCAACATGACATATCTTTTGATCAAGGAGAGCCAGGCTAATGGTACCTGTGAATTGTCACCCTTTGAGAAGAACCACAGATCTCCTTCTACCATGCTTCAAACACATTTATAGCTTCTTTGCACAAAGCATCAATTCCCTCAATATAAAAAAAAACAGTTCATAATGAATAAAGAAGAGGGTTTGCTTCTAAAAAAACCTCAAAACCCCCAAACAAACAAAAAATTAACTTGTAGAAATTCTACTAAGCTTAAAAGGGAGAATTATAGTAAATCATTATCAGTGTTCCACAAAGCAGGTTATTTATATTTTTGCAAGCAAATATGTTGATTCAGTCTCCATGGCCAGCACGGTTTCTTTTTTCTTTTTATATTTTTTTGTTGTATTTATTTAGCTTTAGTTGTATTTATTTTTTCTTTTTTAATTTTAATTGTTGTTCAAGTACAGTTTTTTGCCTTTTTCCCCCATCCCAGCCCACCCCCAACCCTCCCCACCTCCCTCCCATTTCCACCCCTCCTTGTTATTGTCCATGTGTCCTTTATACTTGTTCCTGCAAACCCTTCAGGTTTCTATACATTATATACAGTGGTTAAATTCTGCACAGCATTTTGTGATGCAGTCTTATATAATTCTGTCAACCATTTCCAGGTGGTCAGACTATACCAACAGATTGGGATGCAGTCTACTTTAGGTAAAAGCACAGTTTTTATCTTGGGAAGATGAGTTAATTAGAAAGTAGCTGACAACTACTATTTTTTTTATCCTCATCCAAGAACTTTTTTTTCCAGTGCTTTCAGAAAGAGAGGAAGGGAGAGAGAGAAAAACATCCGATGTGAGAGAGAACATTGATTGGTTGCCTCCTGTATGTGCCCTGACTAGGGATCGAACCTGCAACCCTTCAGTTACAGGAAAATCAGCTGAGCCACAACAGCCAGGGCAAACAGCAGCTGATAACTTCTTGAGTATACCAGTCTAGTTTTGGAAAGACAAAACATGTATTTTCTCTAGCTAAAGTTGAACCCCAATGTCCAAGGCTCATGGGATAATTTATGAAAACAATGGAGGAGTCCTTAGAGCAGGCTGATTCTGACTTAGCACCAGAATCTGCCAAAGAACTACTTGGAAATAATGTAGAATTCAGACTTCAAGCCATGCCTAAAAATTGACAGCCCTAATGTTTTTATACCTGTCAGCCAAAAAGAGTGGACTGCAATGTGCATGTGTGATCAATGATGACTTTGCTGCAGTAGTCATTGGGGGCAGCAGAGAACATTGATTGGTTGCCTACTGTATGTGCCCTGAGTGAGCTTGTGTACTGTGTGGCCATCACATTAAAAATGATTGAATGAGTAGAGCAATGAATCTGCCTTAAATTTTGCATTAAGCTTGAACATTTCTCCACAGAAACTATTCAGATAATTCAGAAGGATTTCAGGGATGATGCAATGAATGCAGCACAAATAAAGTGTGGCACAAATGCTTCAAAGATGGTTAAGAATCCGTTGAAAATGATCCATGTTCCACAAGGGCTGCAATAAACAGAACACCTGAGAATGCTGAACGTGTGTGGGCTGCAATCCACTAAGATTGGTGACTGACAGTACAAGAACTAGAAGCTAATCAGGGGATTCCAAACACTACTGTGTCTGAGATTTTGATGCAGGATCTTGGCATGAAATCTGTGGTGGCAAAATTTGTTCCACAGCTTCTGCTGCTAGAGCAGAAGGAACATTGTGCTGCTGTTGCTAGTGACTTGATTCAAACCACTACCAATGAACCAGATTTCCTCAAGAAGGTCATAGCCAGAGATGAATCATGGGCCTACGGCTGCGATCTGGAAACAAAAGCCCAGTCATCCCAATGGAAATTGCCTGCTTCTCCATGCCCAAAGAAGGTGTGAAAAAGTCATAGCCAGATCAAGACTATGTTAATTGTGTTTTTGCTTTGGAAGGTGTTGTCTGTCATGAGTAGGCTCTTCCAGACCAAACATTATAATAAAAATCATTAATAAGGATTACTGCTTCAATGTGCTTTGTCAGTTGAGAGATGCAACACAATGAATACAGCGGCAGCTATAGGCAACTGGTGATTGGCAGCTTCATCACTACAATGCACCTACTCACGCATCACATCTCATGCAGAGTTTTTGGCCAAACATCAAATCCCAGGTGACTCATGACCCCTACACTCCATATTTGGCACCCTGTGACTTCTGGCTTTTCCCCAAAATAAAATCACTTTTGAAAGGGAAGATATTTCTGACCATTGATGAGATTCAGGAAAATATGATGGTGCAGCTGATGGCAATTCCAATAGAGGATTTTGCAGAGTTTTCTGAGTAGTGAAAGAGGTGCTGGGGGAACTGTGTGAGGTCCCAAGGTGCCTACTTTGAAGGGGACCGAGGTGTCATTGTCCTACATACAATGTTTCTTGTATCTTCTTCAATAAATGTCTCTATTTTTCATATTAAATATCTGGATACTTTCTGGACAGACGTCTTACACTCCTATGACCATCACCATAATCAAGATATAAAACATTGTCATCACTTCAAAAATTGGCTTCATGCTCCTTGCAGTCAATTCCACCTCCCCTCTCCATTCTCAGCCTCAGACAACAGCTAATCTACTTTTTGTCACATTTATATTAATATGTAAAAATAGGAATGTACATATTAATCTGTTTTTTTGTCCACTTAGAACATTTCCTGCTTATAACTAGTTTTCAGCAATTTGATGATTCGTGATGTTTCTTGCTATGGTTTGTGTTTAACCATTTTGCATATCATTGAACTTCTTAGATATGTAGATTTATTGTTTGTATCAGATACAGAAAATATTCAGTCATTTCCTCAAATAATTTTTGTTTTTGCTACTCATACTGTATCTTCTTCTCCTTCTCCTTCTTTTTAGACTCCAATTATATGTGTGTTTGACTGCTTGATATTATTCCACAGGTTGCAGAGTTTTTCTGTGTGTGATTTGTTTGTTCTCCTTTTTACGTATCATTTAAATATTTCCTATTGTAATGTCTTCATCTTCACTGATATTTCTTTCATGGCATCTGTTCTGTTGTTAAAATTGTCCAATAGAATTTTCCCCAGATATACTGTATTTTTCTTCTTTGGAATTTCCATTTGATTACTTTTTTATATTTTTCATTTGTATCTTTATTCAT
>PVKM010013252.1:0-30580 GCA_004027735.1 Carollia perspicillata
TATGCTTCCATTTGATTGTGTCTTCCTTAATTTCTTTCTTCAGTGTTGTGTAGTTTTCTGAGTACAGGTCTTTTATATCCTTGGTTAGATTTATTCCTAGGTACTTTATTTTTCTTGTTGCTATATCAAGTAGGATTTTTTTCCTGATTTCTGTTTCCGATATTTCATTGTTGGTGTACAAAAATGCCCTTGATTTCTGCATATGGACTTTGTATCCTGCTCCAGTTTTACCAAATTCAGTTATTAGGCTGAGTAGTTTTTTGATGGAGTCTGTAGGATTTTCTGTGTATACTACCATGTCATCTGCAAACAATGACAGTTTTGCTTCTTCCTTCCCAATTTGGATGCCTTTTTTTCTTTTTCATGTCTGCTTGCTGTGGCTAGGACTTCCAGTACTATGTTGAATGGGTGTGGTGAAAACGGGCATCCTTGTCTTGTTCCTGATCTTAGTGGGAAAGTTTTTAGTTTTTGTCCATTGAGTATGATGTTGGCTGTAGGTCTCTCATATATGCCCTTTATTATGTTGAGGAATGCTCCCTCTGTTCCCACTTTGCTGAGTGTTTTTATCATAAATGGGTGCTATACTTTATCAAATGCTTTTTCCACATCTATTGATATGATCATGTGATTTCTGTCTTTGTTTTTGTTTATATGATGTATTATGTTTATTGATTTGTGAATATTGAACCATCCTTGCATCCCTGGGATGAATCCTACTTGGTCATGGTGTATGATCTTTTTAATGTATTGCTGGATGTGGTTTGCCAATATTTTGTTGAAGATTTTAGTGTCTATGTTCATCAGTGATATTGGCCTGAAGTTTTTTTTCCTTGTTGTGTCTTTATCTGGTTTTGGGATTAGGATGATGCTGGCTTCATAGGAGGAGTTTGGGAGTCTTCCATCTTCTTGGATTTTTTGGAATAGTCTGTGAAGGATAGGGGTTAGCTTTTCCTTAAATGCTTTGTACAATTCTCTTGTGAAGCCATCCAGTCCAGGACTTTCATGTGTTGGGAGTTTTAAAAATATAGAACGCTTCACGAATTTGCGTGTCATTCTGTCGCAGGGGCCATTCTAATCTTCTCACTATCGTTCCAATTTTAGTATATTTGCTGCTGAAGCAAGCACAGATGGCCTCTACATTTAAAGCAAAGGGTCCAGTTCATTTTTAAATAGGAAATAAATACGTTGATTTGCCCCGTGTTTGGGTGCTCGGCGGTAGGTGCTCTGCTGTACTTGGTGTCGGTTGGCAGTTGGACACAGCACCTTAGAGTTGGAGTTCTGCTTCCCTTGAAGTTATGGATCACTTACAGCCATCAAGCATGCTGCTTGAAGAGGAAACTAATGTAGCATTTTTCAAAATTTGAAACTGTATGTTCATATAGTTTAAAAAAGTCAAATAGTCATTAAAGGCTTATCACAAAGTAGGGTGGATTCTCTTCCCCACACACCCCAGTCTCCCAGGTGAGATTTCTCCAACCAAAGAGGCAGCTCCTTTCAAATTTTAGCTGTTTATTCTGGCTTTTACTCAAATTCATATTTATAAGTACGTATAAATTGCTAACCTTTGAGTTTAAGTTTAGGTATCATTTATTGACCTCTTATGATACGTGAGGGTTAAGGCTCTTGTGTAACCTTTTTCTCTGCTTCTGTTCCCTTTTCCTGCCCAATACAGTTATATTACAATTTTTGGACATATTACTATTTGATATTTGCATTATATTATCATAAGCAATCAGTTATTTCAAGGTGCACATCGGAGTGTACTGTGATTGTCTTCCCAATGGACTTTTTGTTTCTCAAGGTGACACTTGCTTTGCTGTTGTGTGTGTGTGTGACCATCGCAGGGCTGTGCTTACAGGTGTTTTAGCATCTGAATCCCCTCCCACCCCCTCAAAGCCTGGCTTTGTATTGTTTGCACTTGTTTGTATCGTATTTTATTTTTTATTTCGAATTACCAGTGTGAGGTCCCTGAACAAGGCGCCAGGAGAAGTCGCACACCAGTGACTCACCTGGGCTAGCCCCAGCACACAACTAAATAATCACTCGCTCTCACCTGCTAATAGCCCACCCTGGGATTTTAACACAAGTTTGCCTCTTCTGTTACAGTTTTAAAATAATTTCATTTCGTAAGAGGACATATTTTCTCTGAATGTCTTTGTTTGAACTTATGAATACAGCTCACCCTGGAACAACATGGGTTTGAACTGTGTGGGTCCACTTACACAGGGTTTTTTTCAGTAAATACTGTATAATGTGTTTTCTTTATGATTTTCTTAATAACATTTCCTTTATGTTGTAAGAATACACATATAATACATATTACATACAGAATATGTGTTAATGGACTGTGTATGTTATTGGTAAGGTCAACAGTAGGCTATTCGTAGTTAAGTTTTGGGAGAGGGAAAAGTTATATGTGGGTTTTTGACCACGTGGGGATTTGCTGCTCCTAACCCCCACTGCGTTGTTAAAGGGTCAACTGTATTTTGATAGGAATTGGGACTTTCCTCTGTGTATACTTACACTCACAGTCACAGAAGGAAGAGGTTTCAGGGTTCTGTCAAGGTGTGTAGGGCCCTGTTCAAATCTCTGGGTTTTGGCCAGAGAAGACAGAGTGAAAGTTCCACAGTCCGTGGAGGTGTTTTGCTAGAGGCGGGGCCAGGCTACTAGGGAGTGAGCAGACATCAGGAAGCTAGGGCAGTCTCGTGCCAGGTCAGCCCTTGTTTGGTTGACTATTGGGGTTCTTTTCGATGCCAGTTGCTTGAGCTCACAGTCAGCTGGAGACCTGCTCCACTTCCCTGACTGGAATGACTACCTGTATTTGGCACTTGAGCAATACCTGGCCCCTGTGTGCCAGGCGAGCCCTGGGCTGGATATTTTGGCCTGCTGTTTGCAGGACCTGTTGCGAGAGCTTCCTCAGAAGCTGGGCCCCAGCTCAAAAGCTGGGAGAAGAGCCTGACCTGGTCTGCAGGCTCTTCTCCTCTCAACGTGGGAGATAGTTGAGTCAGATCAGAGTTCTGGTTTCATACAGAAACGGGTAAGTGAGCCACTCCCGTGGGCATCCAAGTTAACTGGGGCACTGCTGTGACAACTGGTATTGGAGTCCTCTGTGGCAATGCTCAGCTGGGCTGGACGTGTGCACTACCATCCTGCTTACATCTGGTTCTGATCTGAGCTTAGCAGTGTTTAGTGGTCGTTTTTAGGGGGTGTTCACTTTCTGGCCTAATGGCTTTTCCTTCTCTTGTACTAGTTCACGGGCAAGATCTGCAGGCTTCCTTTCTGCAATACATCTTATAAAAAGGCTTCAAATTTCTTGTTCCTAGATGATGTTCCCTTCCTCCCCTAGCCCCCATTATTGAGGGCCGCAACAGACTTTTCCTTTCCTCTCAGAAATTTCATTGTTTATTTCCATGGGAATTTGGTAGGGTTGTTAAATGACTTGGCTTAAATCACTATTTGAGTCAGAAGTCCAAATGCCACTTAAATTGTAATTCTGGGCGCTATATATATATATATATATATATATATATATATATATTTAGCAACATGCTGCCCTTTTGAACTGCAAAGGTAAGTGATTGTGTTCGGCACCCGGGGCACCAGCAACACCTTTGCTGGCTGTGGCTACCATGTTGCTTTTCTGCAAGGTCCATGGTACTAACAGTAATTCTAAAGCATAGATGAGAGCAAGTTGGGAAAATAACTTTCTACAGTAAAGATAAGGAGAAATCTAAAGGAAGGAGCACTGATTGTTACTATTGTGTGTCACCGAATACTGCTTCTAGATTTGTGACAAACTCATTTCAGGCTGTGAAACTCAGAACTGATCATTTTAAGAATTGAAGTTGAAGTCTCTCTAGAGCAATCTGTTCTCATTTGGGTTGCCATGGAACTCTGGGCAGGGAGGAGCTTGTTAAAGAAGGGAAGCATCTTGCTCCAAAACTACTGAGTTAGAATCTCCTCCTGAGGTGAGTTTGGGTGGTTATTCTCTGTAAACTTTTGTTTGTTTTTCTTTGGTTTTGCTAAAGTTGGCCTCTGATGTAAAAATTTATAGAATTTCTCCCCTTGTTACATTCACTTCTGCCTGTTTTGTTATAAATTCTGGGGTAATGTCCTGACTTGCTTTTCATCTCTGGATCTCTAACTCTGAACTTTTCATTGTTCCGACAGAGCCGAGAAAACAGAAGTCCTCAGTGAAGATCTGTTACAGGTAACAAAGTTAAGTCTTTTCGAACTGCTCTGTTTAAAGGCATGTTAAAAACAAATCCATAGGTCAGAACTAAAGCTTATGTTCTTGTTTTGGTTTTGGGGTTTTTTTTAACCTGAAACAGAATAAAATTGATTAACATGGTTTGAGCAGGAAAAGACAGCCGTTGAGTTGCTCAGTGATAAAAAGGGGATCTGAAACTCGGGTGTCATGTTGTAAAGTCCAAATGGGGCTAGTCCTGCTTTCAAGTACCAGGTGTTGGAGTGGCGCAGGGGAGGGGCCTGGTTGCCTGGCCAGTTCCTGGCACTGTGGCCTGGTCATGGGTCCTGGGCAGGCTGAGGGACTCTAGTTTGCTACTGTGATGGTGCCCTTGATGGGAGGGGCCCTGCCAGCTGCAGCAGAGGCCCCACTGGCTTTAGCCTAGAGTTTTGAGTTCTTGCTCCCTCTTACAGTCTTGTTCCCCGATTCTGGGCTGAATTGGGTCCTTGGGGGACTTAGGGTCTCAGTGACAGTGATTGGATGTGTCGGGACCACCATGAGGCAATAGGGTGGCCTCAAGGCACGAGCTCCAACTTTCTTTCCTCTTTGTAGGAAGGGGTGTTTCCTGCTCAGGCCATGAGCCAGGGCCACTCCACTCCCTCCCTCAACAGGTTTCCCTAACTTTGGGACAGGGGTTTCTTCCACAAATCCCTGGACCCTTGATATACATTGTTTCCCCTACCATACACCAGCATCACCCACAGCAGATCCTTCAGGAAGGACAAGAACCTCTTTGGAGTAGAGGTTTCTGTTGAGCCTCCTCACCTGTCTTCTTGCCTCTCATTTCCATAACCTGCAGCAAGTGTGCTCCAGTGAGCCCCCAAGGACCAAAGACCTGCTCCCAGGTGGCTTTCTGCTCTTCCTGTGGAGGGAAGAAGTGTAATTTTTAAAAATACTTTCACCATATTATGCCATGATATCCTAAATTATGACAGCCATCTGCAGGTAGAGTATTTTAAGAACACGTTTTTTTTTTCTTTTTCGGAAGACTAGTTTTTGTTAAGGATTAGAAGGGTTCCCCCCCCTCCTTTAAAGGTTTATTAGAGACTCATATTCTTAATTATTTCCTCACTGCTATTTGTCATATATTTCAAACTCATTGTCAGACATTCAGAAATACTGTTTGGTCCAGGTAAGCTTTAACTACACTCAGTTTTCGCCTCAGTATTCTCCTGCCCACATCCCCCCCACCAGTGATAAACATCGCCTCATTCACTCCTTGAAGCCTCGAGATGAGGCCAGAGGGCCGGGTTCTCATGGAACACAAGCGGCAGCCATCTGTTCTTGTCCTTTTGCCCAAGCATCCGCTGGGGCCTGAAGAGTTGGCCAATTTCTAGGAACTCTTTATTTTGTGTCACAGACACTTACTCCGTGTATGCTGTAATTGTTACAGATGTTTTCCTGATTTCTGTTGTTTTTGAGAGTATAGAAGGAGAGTAGTGGTTTAAAAGTGTAGAGTCTGGTGCCCAGCTACCTGGATTCAGACTCCAGGTTTGCCTTTCTGGCTTTGTGGCCTCAGAGGTTTACTTAACCTCCCCGTGCCTCAGTTTCCAGTTTTCTACAAGGTGGGTAATAGTTCTGTGCCCCTATAGAGTTGTTAGGGGTGGGGGGTTAATGAGTTAAACATGGAAAGCACTGAGAATGGAACCCGATACATGGTCAGTGCTAAATGACCATGGTCAGGTAAAATTTTTGTTGAAGAATCTTGATGAACTCTTGTTGAAAATCACTATCCTACATCCTGTCTTAGATCTCCATGAGAGCAGTTTAAGAGGCTGTCTTTTTATTTAGCTTGTGTGCTGTTTCCTAGGGCAACTGTGATTCCCTGGAGGGCAGGGAGCACCATTTATTCCCTAATCCCTTGCACAGGGACTCAGTAGATATGTGTCCTTTCAACAGATATTAAGTGAATACCCTCCATTCGTGTGTCAGAGGGCATTCCAGGCTCTCAGGATCCATCAGTCAGCAGACAGCCCAAGACCTGTGTCCCTACAGGCTTTCCATTCTAGTGGAAATTGGAATCAAAATGAAAAGGAGGGTTTTTTTGTTTGTTTGTCGTCGTCCCCCCCCCCATGCTTTTATGGCAATGAAGAGAGTGTATTTGTTGTCTAATGTTTTAAAATCTGGCCATCGTAAGATTTAGGGAAGCCAATGTGGCATCTGCTCCTAAATATGAATGTGCCAGCCAGACAGGGCCCTGTGATCCTCTGGGCTCGCGTCTGGACTGAAGCTGCCCTGAGGACCTTCTCACTGGGTAAAATGTTTGGGGGTAAAAATGTATTCTGCTTTGAATTTGTTGATTTTTCTTTAAAATAGAAAGCATCCCTAAGGGCCTGCTCTCATTCTTAAGGAGTCATCAGAGTACACATTTTTGGCATTCCTTCCTATAAAAAGCGGGTCCCTTTGCCATAAATAGCCATATCCCAGCAGTAATGTTTTAGGAGGTTAATCATGATGCAGGAGTCCTCTAAGTCAATGTTTCGTATTGTGGCTGCCATTCTACTTCAGTGGTTTATTTTAAAAAATAAAAGCAAAAACTTACTTCTGGCCCAATAAGAAGTAACTTTGAAAACACTGGTCCTGAGGTTAGATTGTAGACCATTTATTTTGTTTTTCTGCCTAATGTACTGTGTGTGGAAGGCGGCACTGCCATGTGCAGGAGAGAGTTTCTGAGTGCCCTGGGATTTCCCCTTCCTGCAGTAGGCCTGAGTCTGGGCTCAGGATATTCGTTTGCGCCTCTGTAGGTTGGACCTCGCACATTCCTGATGCTATGGTATGCAACTTCACTGCCACTGCTCTTTCTGATAGCAAGTTTTAGGTGGGACTGTCCCCTCTCTCTGCAAATTAGTTTCAGCCTCTAAGGGACCTAAAACCTTCAGAGTAAAGGAGGTCCGTGGTTCTCAACCAAAGGTGGTTTTGCCCTCTGAGGGGTTATTTGACATTGTCTGGAGATAGTTTTGGTTGTCACAATTGGTGGCATGCACTGCTCTTTGCATCCAGTGAATAGAGGCTAGAGATGATGCCAAACCTACTGTAATGCACAGGACAGTCACCCACAACCCACAGTTATCCAGCCCCAAATGTCAGTAGTGAGAACCCCTGGTGTCAGTGAGCAGAAACCATTTGCATGTACACCCGTGAGCCAACAAATTTGACTGCAGGATGCTTTCACTGCCTAATGTAGGCACTAACATAAGGGGCCAAGTTTATTCTGAAGCTCTACAAACGGCTCATTGGTCTGTTTTGTCAGATTGAACGGCGCCTGGACGCAGTGCGCTCAATGTGCCACCATTCTCACAAGCGGCTGACAGCCTGCTTCCAGGGCCAGCATGGTACGGATGCCGAGAGGAGACACGTGAGTATCAATCAGATGTGATTCTGAGTCAGACATGTTGTGTCTCTGAGGGGCTCTTCTCCTTTGATTGGCTGGATTTCCCCAAGCAGCATCAGCAGATTCACCTGCAGATGTCTGCCTTATATCCCATTCGTGCTCACAGCACCTGCCCTGCCATAACATTTTTTTGTGCTGAAGACATCACTGAGCTGAAATCCCTGCTCACTCCAGTGCTTTCGACTTGAGCCACTTGTCGTTAATTAGAGAATGGACATGTTGGTTAGGAATCCTTTGCTGGCAAAAGGCTGAAGGCTTGTCTGAAATTGTCTTAGAAAGTAGAATTTATTGGCTGACTTCTGGAAAAATCCAGAAGTTGGAATGAACTTTAGGTAAGGCTTGGTTTAGCATTTCAGTGATGTGACCAGAAGTCCATTGTCTTGCCTTCTCTCCCCTTTCCCTTCTTCAGTGTCTGCTTGGCCCCTCAGTCGGTGGCCCTCCTTGTCGCAGGTTGGCTACCAGTACCTTCCGTGGGTGTTCTCTTTGCGTGTGTCCCACAGGAGTAGAAAGCTTCTCTTCCAGTGGTTGTCTTAACAGTAAGAAATCTTTTTCTATATTGCTTTGTTACCAAGTGTCTCAAAAGGAAGAGCTGCCACACAGATGGCCTGTGTCACCCTTTTATATTTCCTGCAGACATTTATGGGGCATCTCAACAGCTGGGTTATTCTCTCTTCCCTGAGCATTCTACAGCGTGGATAGCAATGGGTGGAAGTTTTCATACACCTACAATCTCAGGAGTGCCTGCCGCAGGTCCCGTCCTTCAAAATCAGACCCAATCCACTGATTCTGCCCCTGCCGCTCCTCCTCTTCTTGCCGTGGCTTCTGCTCGCCTGCCCTTTGAATATTGTTCCCCAGTGTTCTGTCCTCCTCACTCTCACAGTCACATTCCTTGGGCCGCCTCCTCTAGTCTCATGGCTTCTAACTGATTTCTCCATGCAGGCACTTCTAAACCATTTGCAGCCAAGTAAAGAACTTTCTCTCTTAGTTGTCTGCTTTATCATGCATAACCAGTTCTTTCTTAGGGGCTGACTCAAATTCCATCCACCCTGTTATGCAAGCTAGAAACTTTAGGGTTATCTTACGTCCCCTTTCATTTTATCCTCTCTTTCCTGGAGTGCCTTCATGAGCAAGTCCTGTGATTCTCTGTGAGTACTTTTTTTTTTAATTGTTGTTCAAGTACAGCTTTCTGTCTTTTACTCCCATCCCAGCCCACCCCACCAGTACTCCCCAACTCCCTCCCATTTCCACCCCCCTTAGTTTTTGTCCATGTGTCCTTTATACTTGTTCCTATAATCCCCTCCCTTTTTCCCTGAAATTCCCTTCCCTCTCCCCTCTGGTTACTGTCAACCTATTCTCTATTTCAGTGACTTTGGTTTTATTTTGCTTGCTTGTTTGTTTAGTTGTTTACGTTTCTGTTTAAGGTGAAATCATATGGTATTTGTCTTTCACCACCTGGCTTATTTCACTCAGCATAATGCTTTCCAGTTCCATCCATGCTGTTACATAGGGTAGGAGCTCCTTCTTTCTTTCTGCTGCATAGAATTCCATTGTGTAAATGTACCATAATTTTTTGATCCATTCATTTACTGATGGGCACCTAGGTTGCTTCCAACACTTGGCTACTGTAAGTTGTGCTGCTATGAACACTGGGGTGCATAGGTTCTTTTGGATTGGTGTTTCAGGGCTCTTAGGATATAATCCTAGCAGTGGAATTGCTGGGTCAAAAAGAAGATCCACTTTTAGTTTTCTTAGAAAATTCCATACTGTTCTCCACATTGGTTATACCAGTCTGCAATCCCACCAACAGTGAACTAGGGTCCCCTTTTCTCCACAACCTCTCCAACACTTGTTGTTTGTTGCTTTGTTTATGATGGCCATTCTTACCAGTGTACAGTGGTATCTCATTGTGGTTTCAATTTGCATTTCTCTGATAGCTAGCGATATTGAGCATCTTTTCATGTGTCTCTGAATCCTCTGTATGTCCTCCTTGGAGAAGTGTCTGTTAAGTCCTTTGCCCACTTTTTAATTGGGTTGCTTGTCATCTTAGAGTAGAGTCATGTAAGTTCTTAGTATATTTTGGAGATTAAACCCTTGTCTGAGGTATCATTGGCAAATATGTTTATTACAAGGCCACTGTAATCAAAGTAGCCTGGTACTGGCATAAAAACAGGCACATAGACCAATGGAACAGAAGAGAGAGCCCAGAAATAAACCCAAGTCTCTATGGTCAATTAATATTTGACAAAGGGGGCAGCAACGTAAAATGTAATAAAGATAGCCTCTTCAACAAATTCTGTTGGGAGAACTGGACAGCTATGTGCAAAAAAATGAAACTCAAGCACCAACTTACACCATACACAAAAATAAATTCAAGGTGGATAAAAGACTTACATATAATCTGGAACACCATTAAAGTCATAGAGGAGAACATAAGCAGGAAAATCTCAGATATTTCATGCAGCAGTATATTTACTGATATGGTCCCTAGAGCAAGGGACATAAAGGAAAGAATAAACAAATGGGATCTCACCAAATTAAAAAGCTTCTGCACGGCTAAAGAAAACAGTATTAAAATAAAAAGAGAACCAACCGTATGGGCAAACATATCTGTGAGTACTTTTTGACTCCCTCACTTCAGCTCCAACTCTGCCACCTCACCTATGTGAGACCCGATGACCTCTCACTTGGACTGCCCCTGGTTGCCCTCTTTTCATACTGTCTTCAACCTGATTACCAGAATTGGTCTCCTGGAATACAAATTGGTCCTGTCATCCTCCTGCTTAAAAACAAGCAAACAAACACAAACTAAACTTAGTTGTTCTTGACAGGAACAGATTACAGTCCTGGGATATTTGGAAATGTGTAGAAACATTTCTGGTTGCCATAGAGACTGAGGTTCACTACTGACCCCAGGCATTTGGAAGTGGGGGAACCAAGATGCCAAACATCTGTAGTATCTGGAAGGACAGTTCTGCACAGGATAGTGACCATAACGCGAGTAGTGTCTGACAGGGACATTCCACTACCCAGTGCCTGGGTTAAAGCCTGAGCTCTTTAGCATGACTTAAGTCCTCCATAATCTGACTGAGTTTTCCCTTATAAGTCTCATTGTCTCTGCTTCCTGTCATTCATGCTATATGCCATTGTCCTTCACACACTTAGGTGTTTGGCAAATAGTTGTGTGTAGTGAATGCATGTGACAGCCAGGCTGTGTCTCAAAACAGACACAGAAGGAACAAGACATACCATGTAGAAGTGCTGGAGGTATAAAATGAATAACAGGCCACCTCCACCTAGAAGGTGCTCACAGCCTGGTGGGGGAGATGTGCACCAATGTATAATTATAAAACAACATGCTAAAGAAACTATACACAAGGTATTTTGGGAGGGACAGGAATGAGCACCAAACGAGAAGAGAGGTAGTCAGGTGAGTTTTCTGGAGGAGGTGGTAGCTTAGCTGTAAAGGCAGGAAAGAGTGGCAGGTAATGGGCCTATTCCAGGGAGCCAGGGCAAAGGTTGCCTGGCCCTCCTTTTTAGGCGGTAGTGGGCTTGGGGTTAAGCATACAAGGCTGTACGAGCCCTCATTTCTAAAACCTAATGCCTTAGTCTTCCTTTTTAAATCTCAAACAAAAGTTCCTGAGACAAAGCTCTGAGGAAGTCTGCACTCTGGAAGTCTGCATGTGGGAAGAGCAGTCACCATGGAAATGATAGAGGAGATGACTAGAAGAGGTCATATAATATGGAGAAAATCACAGCAGTCTCTAGGACTGTAGCAAATATAGGAGGAGACCCCAAAAGCCCCACCGGAAACCCCCACACATGTGAAGAAGCAAGAACTGAGGAAGGGACAGGGCAGGTGGCCTTCTCAGCCCAAGCCATTGACGTGGCAAAGCTTATGTTATAGTTCATATCAGATCTGGAAATACTTCTTTTTGTGCAGTTGGCATGCATTTTATAAATTATGACTTTAGAGCTTTTTACAATGAGTCCTAGTGATAAAAAGCTGTTCATGCCTAGGAAGCCCTCAGCTCTCCCCATGGAGGAGTTTGATGTTGATGGACAGTATCTTTGTTAATGAGCTCACATGTTAAGTAAGCAGAATGTCCTTATTTATGGACATTAGAAACAGGATTGATGTGGCTTTGGGGTCAGAGCTCAGTAACCACAGGCTGTTTACAGCTGGGAGCTGGGATGATACTCATTGAAGGCTCCTGTCTTTATGATTTTCCCCCATAGACCTGTAGAGCTCCAGAGTTGTACCAGGTGTATTTCTCTTGATTATTACATTTACCCTGTATTAAATTCCCTTAGAAAGGATTACCTTCTATTGCGATAAAAGCACACTGCCCATTTTCTTATGTCTTCCAAGTCTGTAAGTGTGGAAGCGGGCAAGTGAAGCCTGATACTTAGTGAAAATAACTTGGGGAGGGAAGGGATGGGTAAATATACTAGTTGTTTATTTTTAAATTTCAGTGGACTGTTTCGAACATGCTGTACATTTATATGGTCAAACTCCAGATTATACAAAAGAACATGAAGTGAGGTCTTTCCCTGTTACCTTCTTCAGAACTACCAGCATTCCTTCAGTAGCCTCTCAGAGATGTTCTGTACAATACAAGCAAATACAGGTGTGAGTGTGTCAGATAGAGCCCTGTGAAAGCAGGAAAGACAGGTGACATGCCCAAGGTTAAGACACAAAGCCATGGTGAGGTGGATCCTGTGTCTAACGTGAGTACCCTTTCTAGTGGGAAGGCAGAGTTACATGGGACACTACAACATTGGAAGCACTTTCTGTTAGCAGATTATGGTGTTGTGACCAACACACTTCTTACTTTCCTAATATTCTCAGGTGTGCCATCAGCCAGTGGTGCAAGACTGACTCTGAGGCTCAGGCCACCGGCACTGGGGTCTGGCTCTGCCATCCCTCTCCTGGGTGTCTGGCCATTCTGTCTAACCTCCCAGCCTTCAGGTTCCATGACTATGCAATGAAAACTTAATCAGGTGGTCCTTATGGCCCTTTCCAGCTGAAAAAAAAATCTGTGATAGGGAAATAAGTGGCTTTGTGCTTAAAAATCTTTAAAAAGTTTCTTTAGAAATTTAGCTAGTTTTAGATCTGTAGCTAAAGCTTAATCTTTGTGATTACAGCCAACTTAACAGCCAGTATAAGAATGCGTATTCTGACAAAAGTTTTTGATATTGAGCACCTTACTGCATTTATTTGTTGTGATATCAGAGCAAATCTATATCTTGTGTCCCTAGTGCCTGAGACATAGTGTGCATCTGTTCATTAATAATATTAGCAGCAACAACAACAACAAAGCATCAACTAACATTTACTGAGTACTTAACACATCCTCAGTACTTGAGGTTGAATACTTCCTTCTATCCTCAACAGCCCTGGGACACTCTCACCATTATCATACCTATATTCTAGGTGCACAGAAATTGACCAGAGCTTAAGTCACACAGCTCATACCTTTGAAACCACAGTCAGAGCCCAGACAGGCTGTCTCCTACCTGTGTGGTTTGCCTGGAGGAGAAATCAATGAATGATGACTTGAAGCAGGTAACTGACAATGGGTGTCAGTACTCATGAAAAAAATTGTCTTTGGCTTTCCAGAAAAAGCTCCCTCTGACAGCTCTCGCTCAGAACATGCAAGAGGCAGCAACACAGCTGGAAGACTCTCTCCTGGGGTAAGAGGCACTGCTCTCAGAAAGAGTCAGGCAGCCTGGGTTAGTGAAAGTGGATGGGTGGGGTGGGGTGTTCATGGCAGGCATCCATTATATAGAGGGCAGAATGACTCCCCTTCGTAACTAGGTGCTTGATTTAGTGAACTTGCATTTGTTGTTTTAAAGGAGGATGCTGGAGACGTGTGGAGATGCCGAGAATCAGCTGGCTCTAGAGCTCTCTCAGCACGAGGTCTTCGTGGAGAAGGAGATTGTGGACCCGCTATATAGCATAGCAGAGGTGGGCACTTCTGGTGCAGGCTGGGCAGCGCTTTGCAGATGCCAGTGCTCTTGTGTCTGAAACCTTAACAGTAATCAGTGGCTTTCACTTCTTTTGGGAAATACAGGGAGTGAATTGACAGTACACATTCCTTTGCCTAAGAGAAAAGGAATCCGTAAATAAATATTTCAGTTTTAAATGTTAAGGCAAAAACCCGAAGTTCATCCCAATTAGTGTGAGATATTGTGTTCTTTCTAGGTGGAGATTCCCAACATCCAAAAACAGAGGAAACAGCTTGCCAAGTTGGTGTTAGACTGGGACTCAGTCAGAGCCAGGTAAAGTAGAGCCGGAAGAGTATCCAATAATGCAGCATCATGCCACCTCCCCAGTCACCATTCCCATCCCCAACATGGGTGAGAGAAAGACTGCTTTATGGACAAATGGAAGTTGTCATATGTTCATCCACCTGAGCTGTTTTTTTTAATTTTTCTAATAAAACTTTTTTTTTCTTAAATATTTTTTTAATATTTTTCTAATAAAACTTTTTTTTTCTTAAATATTTTTATCACCTGAGCTGTTTGCACCTGCTTTTAGGCCTTCTTCTCCCAAGCATGGCAAAAGGGATGGTATTAGACTATCCTGATCTTTGTGAATCAATAATGAAAAGAGACAGGAAAGAAAAAAGAAACCTGAGTGCCTTGAGGGGAGAGAAGACAGTTCTAAGAGCATTGCTCTTGGCAAAGTGTAGGAAGAATTAGACCTGTGATCTTAGCTCTTCAGGGTCCCAACATGGTCAAAGCCCATGTGAGGTTATGATTACCTTCACAATCAAATGCCACACTCAGAAGGGATGCACTCAGGTAAAACTAAGTAACCACCCCAGACAGCTGCTGACTTGTGGGCTGATGTCATATGACTGGTCTAGTGTGTTGTGGCCTGGCCACAGCCTCAGCTGCCTTCTTGATGAGCACGTTTGTATCAGTGACCTATGTGGGTTTCTCTTTGGGCCTGGGAGCTGGGAATGGGGAGGCAGCCAGCACTGCCAGGTTTTTTCTCCTACTTTATCACAAGGGTTAACAAACTTCATCTCTAAAGGGCTAGATAATAAAAATGTTTCCGTCTTTGCAACTCAGATGGTTTCCATTGCAACTGCTTGGCTCTGCCACTGTGGCATAAAGGCAGCCCTGGACAATCTGTACATGAATGAGCGTCGCTGTGTTCCAATAAAACTTTATTTATAAAACCACATGGCTTTGCTGGCACCTACTTGTTAGCCCTTAATCCTCACTCTAGTCCTGTGAAGTAGATAAGATTATCTATTTGGCAAACATGGCAACACAGCTGTCATTTACTGAGTTTCTTCGTGTCAGATGCTTTTATTGAAGACTTGGAAAAGCTGTGACAATGCTGCCTTGTTTCTAAGACACTGTTGACTATCAGACGCACCACTAATCTGTTCGCTTTGGAGGTGGGGAGAATCACCACTCCATTAACTGTCAAGTCAGTTATCACCTCTACCCCCATGAGCTTCCATGTTATTGCTGTAGTATATTTTTTTATCTTGTCATTTTGACTTACTATAAAAGGAACATAATATTCTACATTATGTTTAAGATTTGCTGTAGATATTGTCTTTAGAATATTTATTCTTACAAGGGTTTTTTATTCTTAAAGTGCTTTCATAACTATCAATTGCTAGATACATGCCTGGAGTTCTGGCTTTTACTCACTGAAAGTCATCACAGGTCAGGATGGAAGTAGGAAGAGTCCTAGGAATCCTGTGGAACTGACTTCCAGTGGTATAGGGAATATTCAGCTCAAAACACCAGAGTGGGGTGTTTTATGGCATGGAGTCCATGACTAGACACTATGGGAAAGGGGTTTTGTGGCTGATTTCTGGCAGTGGGGCTTATATGAGACAAGACATAGTCGATTCTGCTTGGAGCAGACAGTACCTCCCAGCAGTATAAGATCCTGCAATGGTGAGAAGCTGATGGCTCTTTTTGCCTGATTCCATTCTTTTTTTTTTTTTAATATTTTATTTATTTATTTTTAGAGAGAGGGGATGGGAAGGAGAAAGACTGGGAGAGAAACATCAATGTGTGGTTGCTTCTCATGTGTCCCCTACTGGGGACCTGGCCTGCAACCCAGGCATGTGCCCTGACTGGGAATCGAACCAGCGACCCTTTGCTTCACAGGCCCGTGCTCAATCCACTGAGCTATACCAGCCAGGGCCTGATTCCATTCTTAGAGGATAAACATGAGAGAAACTGGCATCCAGGTCCTGGTACCTGTCCCAAGTAGAATCAGTTTTGTGGAAGGAGTCTGTCTCCCTCAGGTCCATAAGGTCAAGTATGTACAGGTGGTTCTCAGATACTGACTACCCTTGTATTTTGCAGGTGGAACCAGGCTCACAAATCTTCAGGAACCAACTTTCAGGGGCTTCCGTCAAAAATAGATACCCTAAAGGAAGAGATGGATGAAGCTGGAAATAAAGTAGAACAGTGCAAGGTGTGCAAACATGTATTGGCATCAACCTTTTGGTTTTTGCAAATGATGGGTGAAAGGTCAAGTTGTTTTTACATAATTCCTATCAGAATACTCTGAATGATATTAAAAGCGGTTATTTTCTTTTTATTTTCTAAGACTCTGCATTCCTATATAATTAGAATAAAACATTATTTTTAAAAAGTCAAGTAGTGTATTTTAAAAGCTCGACAAAAAATGTCTAAGCTTATTTAAAATAAAGAATAGGTGAAAAAAAAGGAGAGGAAGCCATAGCAAAACATACCATAAAGTTACAATTAAAACAACATATAGTTGTTTTAGGCACCAACATAGATCAGATTTTCTAAAATGTATGCTATTATATTTAAAGATTGAATTTATAATAAAAGGGTCATCGTATGTCTATAAGGAAGGGAAGAATTATTTTTTCAGTGTTGCTTGGGCAGTTGGTTTATAATTTGGGGTAAACAGAACTTTGTATCTCATGAATTAAGTTCCAGATTAGATAGGTAAGTGACCTCATTCTCTGTCACGTATCTATGAAAATATATATTATTCCAAAGGTTGTTTGAGGTGGTAAAGACACAGGTCTTTGATGACTTATAGAATGATCAACTTCGACTTCTCCTGCTCTTATTAGTCATCCTTTTCCAAAAATGTCCTCTTTATTCTATTAGTGTTAGGTCTGTTTTATTTTAGTTTATTCAGGTCATGCTATAATTCACTTTTCAATATAGCAAATCTTGATCAGTTCTAAACTCCCAAAGTCATGCCATAGCCTTGCATTTTAAAAGGTGTTATTCAGATAAATTCTTCTGATAAAATAGTCTCACACTAGTGTAATCCTGTTCAGCAGGGTTTTAGCTTTGCCAGGGTCATTTACCCAGCAATCTTGTTATAACCTAGATCTTGGCTATTGGCTACTTATGGGACATAAATTTGGCTAGAGGTTTGGGGAGTCTGAACTGGTTGGTATGTTGTGGGCTGATGTCTCCTCTCTAACCTTCCATACCGTGGCTTGTCATTTCAAATGGTGACAACCTAGGAAAATATTTTCTCTTTCTTTATGCTAACTTCTGGGTAATTTTCTGAGGTCTAAGTTCTGTTTCACTGATTATATTACCTGTGTCTGATTTGCTGTTTAATTTATTCACATTGAGTTTTAAATTTCATTGTCTGTATTTTTCATTTCTAAAGTTTCAATTCTTCAAGACTGCCTTTTTTGCTATTCTTTTTAGTACTTATTTTTAATTTTTAAAATCATTTTATATATTACTTATTTCAATAATCTTTGGTAAGAGTGGTGGGAGTTTGCTTTGTGGTGCTTGTTTTCTCATTTGTTTCATAATTTTGTATTGTAAGCCCATTTCAAGAGGGACTTCATATGTGGAATTCGCGGGGATTTGGGAATGAGTCTCCCCAGAGAGTATTTATTAGCAGTATGGGCCATTTTTAACTCAGCGTTCTTACTCTGAAGATTCCTGGACCACACATACAGTGAAACTCAAACATATAACCTTCATGAAAGCAAGTCTGTGTTTATGAAACCTCAGGGAGATGTTTTACTGTCCCTGACCCAGAGCCAATCCAAAACAGATATACTCTATTATTTCCATGTCTGCTTCACGAATTTTTTCTGATCTACTCTTTCTTGAGGTATAGTTTCTCAGAAGTTTTATCTTTATGAGTGATGTGCATGCACCTGTCAGTTACAGTTCTCACCTCACCAAGCCCAAGGCTTCATTTTCTGTCCTCTGACCCCACTTGACTGCTAGACTCTAACACTTTGGCTACCAAAATTAGCACAGACTCACACCAGCTTATCCCTAGCTTCCGTTCATGTCAGGCCGGCCTTCCTTCCTTCCTTCCTTATTTCCTGCCTTCCTGTCTCTCTTCCTCTCTTCCTCCCTCCCTCCATCCCTCCTTTTCTTTACTCTTCCTTTGTCTTTTCCTTCTTTTTCTTTTCCTTCTTTTTTATTTTTTGGCAGGGGGAGAATCCATTAATTCACTTTGTTACTTTCCCAGTTGTTCTGAAAGAATGTCTGTTACTCATAAGTAGCACTTTCAGATTTTTTAACTAAACAAGGGACCTTCATGTTAATTTTGTGCACCTTGATGCTAAAAATAGAAGGCAGTACATTAAAAATATATGTATGAAGTTCTAATCTGTGTATATATTAAAATTAGCAATATATGTATATCCAGTTGCCTAATCTATCACGTTTTAAAAACTATTTAACTTATGAAAGTAATTCACTTACATTAGCTAAAAAAATATCAAAGGTATAAAACATTATACAGTCAAGTTTTCTTTCTACTCTTGTCCTTTTTCTGCCTAATTTCCACTGCCCCCAGCAGGTAGCCACTGTTACTAATTTTTTGTTTTTTATCTAGAGATATTTTTATATAACCATGGCAATAAAAATATATCATTTTTCCTTTCCTTTTTTTAACCCAAATAATAACATACTATAAGTAGGGCTCTATACCTCACTTCTTTTTTTTTTTTTTTTTTAAGATTTTACTTACTTAGTTTTAGAGAGAGGGTGAGGGAGGGAGAAAGAGGGAGAGAAACATCAATGCGTGGTTGCCTCTCACGTGGCCCCCACTGGAGACTTGGCCCACAACCCCAGGTATGTATGTGCCCTGACTGAGAACTGGCGACCCTTTGGTTCGCAGCTGCGGCTCAGTCCACTGACGTACACCAGCCAGGGCTATACCTTACTTCTTAACAATATACCTTAGAGGTCTTTCTGCATCTATCTGTAATAAGCTTCCTGTTTGCTTTTCTTGTCTTCACACTGGGTTGTGCCAGTCAGCTGATGGATGTTTCATTGGCTCTGTTTCCATCCCATTTTGCGCTCAGTGCTCCCAGAAGTTAATTTGAGATGCTGTTTTCTTCCAGCTCTGTCTTTCTCAGTGCTGTGTCTTCTCTCTTACTCAGGATCAGCTTGCAGCAGATATGTACAACTTCATGGCCAAAGAAGGGGAGTATGGCAAGTTCTTTGTCACGGTAAGCACTGGGCCCTTGACACAATGTTAAAGCATTATAAAGATTGAGTAATTTTAGCTTTTTTTGCAAAAGATTTCATTTTTAGTTTTGCTCAGCCATGTGTGTGTTTGTCCATCCAGTGCTAACATTACTTTTGTTTTTGAATGTGGGTCTGTTCTCAGTTATTAGAAGCCCAAGCAGATTACCATAGAAAAGCATTAGCAGTCTTAGAAAAGGCCCTTCCCGAAATGCAAGCCCATCAAGGTAACGTAACTGCGTGCTGCTGCCGCCTCCTCTGCCGCCTCTGCCTCTCCTTCCCCGCCCCCTGCATGCATTTGCTGTGGATGCAGTCTCTCTGCTGGAGGGCCTGTTTCCCAGCATAATTTCATCTTTTCTTGCTGCATTCCCAAATTTCTTCCAAACCCAATTAACATACTAATAGAACATTTATAGAATCTTCTGGAATCTTTTGGGGAAGTTCCTGTATATTTTTTCTCTTCTAAATAGGCTTGAAAAATTCTAGCCTTTAACGATCTTTTCCCAAATCAGTTATTTGTCCCCCACGCCTGATTCTGGCCCTGTGACTCCATGAGCACACATTATAGGGACAGTGCTTTGGACTTTACAGAAGGAATTTAGAAGCCAGTCCTTGGTGCCCCATCATCAGGCACTTAGTGACTGATTCGTAAGCTGGTGACCACGTCCTTCAGATCTCCTCTTGTCTGGACACAAGGCTCTTGTGCACATTGGCACTGGTATTTCCCCCACCTTTCAAGCACGTTGCAGGTATGGCCCACTGTATGGGTGGACTGAACTTTACCTGATGTTTAGTTCTCTAGTTTTATTTGAACATTACAGCTTTTGGTTCTGATTCTTCTGACTTGCCATCAGAGCACTTACCAACAGAGATCAGCCAACTAACATTGTCGAAGCAGAAGTTGCTGTGTCTTCTTTGGATCTATTTTACTGTTTTGCTTGAGGTATGGATCTGACATTTGGAGCTTAGGTTCTCCCTGCAAAGCCATTATTGAACTAACTGAAAGGGGAGGAAGCCAGATGCTGAGTGTGGTTACTGGCTATAAAGGTAGTGAGCAGGTGTGTGAGTAGGGGTTGTGTTGTGGGTGTGCACACACACTGGCACCCTCAAGAATGCCACTTCTCCACTAAATTTGAGGAGGTCCCAGCAGGTTCTGGCTTTGTGGCTGGAAGTTTTTAGGTTATGGAATTGGGAAATTCTGTATCCTGATGACCACAGAGTCAGCTTGTTAGCAGTCCCTAGTGCAGTGTGACTGACACATCTGGCTGTTCTTCCCAGGACAAGTGCCCTCGCTGTTCTGAGTGATCCATTTCCTGGTTTGAGGGTGATGCCACTGAGCACAGTGCAAAGAAAAGAAGTGCTGGTGAACACCCAGCCTCATACGAGACAGAGGCAGACTTGTAGGCCAAGTTCAAAGCACAGAGACGTGGGTTTATGGAATACCTACTGTGTTCAGGGCCCTGCAGGGCACAAAGTAGTAAACATTATTTTAGCCTCTGCATGGCTTAAAGTCTTGTTGGGAAGAGTTGATTGACAGGAACAAAAAAGAGAAGATTAATTCAGCACTCTTTTTTTTTTAAACTTCCATTCTGTTTTTCTCCCAAGCCTATTTCTCCTAGAGAGGTATGTCAGAAAGTCGTGGGGAAGAGGGAGGGGGCAGGGAAGGAGTTGAGGATGGAATAAGGAAAGCTGGTGTGGGGAAGGGGGCAGCCAGTAAAGGAAATGTGATCCACCTTTTTCCTTTTCTGAGGTTGCTGCCTTCGCCTCAGCCGTGGAATTCAGCCTCTTCCACCGCTGCCTGTCCTCCTATCTGCCTCTCGTCTTCGTCCTGTCTCCTTCTTCCTTTTTCTTCTTCTCTGTTTTCAGAAAGACCCTGAGTGTCCCCGTGGTAGAAAAGTAACTTGCCTCCCCTGCCCCCAGGGCCCTGCGTGCCCTGATCTCCCATTCGTGGTCAGCTGGCACAGTGTCCCATTTAACCTCGTTCTCCTTCATTTTTCTGGTGGGCTCCTTGAGTGACTCCACCTGCCACTTGCACCTTCTTACCACCTTCCCACTTTACAGTCTGGTTTCTACTCTCAATTACTCTTCTGTTAAAAAAACAACAACACTGTAATTCCCAAAGGAGTAGTGATGTCTTAATTGTCACATCCTGGCATTTGACACAGCTTGGGCCATCTCTTTCTTGTTAACGTTTTTTCCCTCATTTCACCCAGTTGTTTTCTTTTACTATTAGGGCTGTGTTTTCTCCATTTCTGTCCCCTAACCAGAAGGCGGCCTTTGCCAAAGTGCCATCCTTGCTCTTGTGTCTCTCCCTCCCTCCCTTACCCCTTTTCTCTTAGAAACCCTCATTTAACAGCCTCAGCTCTCAACTTGATCACTGGTTGTCACCTTTAATTGACTCCCCCTCGTGTCATTTTCTCCAGACAATCCAGGTTTGAAGTCTTCGAGGCGCCTCCTCTTTCCTCTCGCATCACCGTGGTCAGTTCTGTCCGTTTTCCGCCTGTGGCACCTTTCCTCTGCACTCCCATTGTACGTCTGTGCTCCATGTCCTTGTCTCCTTGTGCATGAGCTTGTGGGGTGAAATGTCAGTTTCTGGACTCGGGTTTCCAGTCTTTTCTCAGGCTTTCTTCTCGGTCTTTCGAATTCTTGTCTGTCTTCTAAGACCCCCTCAACGTCCCCTCCTTGCAAGGTCTTCTCTTACCACTGAAGGCGACAGTGAGCACTGTCTTCTGAATACTCAGGCATCTATAGTCTACACCAGAAATTGTAGACTGGCACATCTCATTTAAAGTTTTGTTTTTTTTTTTAAGTAGTTGCTGCCCTGGCTGGTGTGGCTCAGTGGATTGATTGCTGGCCTGAGAACCAAAGGTTCATTGGTTTGATTCCCAGTCAGGGCACATGCCTGGCTTGCAGACCAGGTCCCCAGTAGGGGGTGCTTGAGAGACAACCACACATTGATGTTTCCCTCTCTGTCTTCTTCCCTTCCTTTTTCTAAAAATAAATAAAATCTTTAAAAAAAACTAGTTGCCATCATTTAAAAACTATACTTTTTTTCATACAATCCTAATTTCTGGCTTCCCATGAAAGTTCAGAAGGTCTGGTGACCCAGTGTCTGCTTTCCCACGTAGCAACATCGGTGTGGCTCCAAGGGGCAGCTGCGATCTTTTGGGAGGCACTGTGCCCTCTCACCTGATTCAGCACCGACAGGACCACCCAGCCCCTGTAGACAGACGCCATGCTCTGTGACACTGTACCATCTTGTTGCTCTGATTCAGCAAATGTGTCTTGTGTTGTTCATTGCTGTTGTGTGTGTACATGTGTGTCCTGTATTTTCTTCATGATTAGACTGCTCTCACACCGAGGGTGGGAGGTCTGTGAACTCCGGTGCTGCTGTGGTGCCTGGCGCATAGTAGGTGTGTCGTTTGAGAGGCCAGTGACTTTGGTGGAGTTTGCCCCAGGAGTTGTCTCTAGGTCAGTGGTTCTCACATGTGAGCAAGGTGGGGAGTAGTAGGGCACAATCTCCACTGTTTACTAGAAAGTTGCAGCAGGGATTGGAGCCTGCCGCCTCTCAGTGCCAGGCGTGTGCTGGAGGAGATGACAGGGGTGAGTGGCCCCACTTTCCTGGGTGGTTCTGACGTATCCCCCCAGCAGAAGCATCAGGTGGCTGTGTTCTGCCCACGTCAAGACTCATTACTTTAGATAAAAGGGACAAAGTATTCAAGGTAAGAGCTGGCCTCTGAGGGGTCATCACAGAGCCCTGTGCCTGAGAGGGGCCAGGCCCCTGGCTGCTTGCTTCGTTAGGAATTTCACTGGCCAGGGCTGGACCAGACGCTTCTGAGACTGGCCTACTCTCTGATTTTGTCCACCAGCCTCTTCCCTCACCTCACCCTTCAGCCTCTGCCCACCCGTACTTTCTGTTGAATTTTAACTTTTCACAAGTGCTCAGGTCCACAGTTTTGTGGGATTTCACTTCTCTCCCCTCCCTATGTGCGGCCCATGCGACAGGCCCTGCATGTGCTCTTACATGTGGGCAGGTGTAGGAGGACACAGAGAACACTGCCTCTTCGAGCCAAGACTCAAACAGTAAATGCCCATTAACAGTGTGAGGGGCAGGGGAGCCCTTCCTAACACTGGGAAATACTTAGTGCTCCTCACGGGGAGTTTTCACCAGCTGGTTTCCCTCGGTGCTTCCAGGAGCCTCCCAGACAGCACTGATCCCTGCAGCCCCTGGCAGGCCAGACCCAACCCCCCACTGCCTGTTCTGACTTAGTACAGCCCTTTCCTGTGTTCCTCCTTCTGTTTTCCTGCTTTCTTGTATGTATTTCTGCCAAACTACCTCAAATCTTTTGTGGTCCAAAGCAGAGTCTATGATCTGAACATAAGGTAAAAAATTGCCTTCCTGCTGTCAGCTTAGCTCCCAGCCTCATGCTGTAGGGCTGCAGGTGCTGCCTTTGTTCCTGCTTAGTTGTTGGACCTGCTGGGAACAGCACTCGAAGGCATTGCCTGTGCTGGGGTGTCGCATCTGAATTTACACCAGCATCTCCAGTCCTGTGTGACCATGCTTGACCTGTGTTTAAAGTTTTAAGAAGTTATTCCTTTTTCACACTGAAGGAATCTTCTCTATTTCTTGTCTTCTAGATGAAGACCGGTGCTTTTTTGCATGGCTAGAATAAATTTCTTTTTCAGAAATACAGTGTTCCACGTATCCTCCATTTAGCCAAGTCTGCCCACCTGTCATATGTTAATGTGGATGTGATGCCAGGTGCGGGAGCCCCTTCTCCCAGGCAGCTGCCTTTGGGCGCCATGTAGACATGATTCTGCCCCATAAGGCCCCTCCTGGCCTGTTGCATCTTTATGTTGTAGTAAGTGGTAGACAACGAAAGTTAGTGGGACAGATGTTCCCCTTTCCCAAAGCCCTAGCTACCAGTCTGCTAAAAATAATCTGCTTTGGTAGCTTGGGGAGGCAATGGGTTGATGATGCCGCAAGGTTGTCGGGTCTTACTGACTGGTTTGCTGCTGTAGATAAGTGGGCGGAGAAGCCAGCCTTCGGGACTCCATTGGAAGAACACTTGAAGCGGAGTGGCCGGGAGATCGCGCTGCCCATCGAAGCATGTGTGATGCTGCTGCTGGAGACCGGCATGAAGGAGGAGGTGAGGGCACCTGGGGCCTCTGTGACCCACCCCCACCCGTGCCCCTGCATCCGTCTTCGTCACACAGTCCCGTCAGGAGGGGCAGAGCAGCGGCCTTCCAGCTTTACTCACCGTGACCCAGCTGTAAATTGAGACCTGTCACAGACACAGTAACTGGGGCTGAGATTTCCCAGGACAGTCTTTCCTGTCCTGCCTTGTGGCTCACTCCGATTTTGTTCCCTGTTTGATCCATTTGACACTGTGGTTGTGCTTTGGGAGAATGAATTTCATCACACAATAAGGGACCAGGGTTTCCATGAACTGTAGTTTTTACAGCAAGAGCCTCACATTCGTGTAGTGCTATGCAGTTGTCGGGTGCAGGGGCCACATTTACATTCTTTATTTTCTGAAGTCCTTACCCCAAGAAACCCCTTGAACCTAGCAGGGCTGGTCCTCTTCTTCCTGTAGTGTAGATAGGGATTCAGTGTGCAGGGAGTTTACTTGGGCAGAGCCAGAATCAAAACTGAAGTCTTTGTGCCCTTCTAAAAACTTTATTGACATGTAACAGACATACAAAAAGTGTATGTAGCATGCAGACAACTTGATAAATTCTCACAAACTAAGCCACGTGTGTAATCAGCATGCAGGTCAAGAAGCACCCCAGGAATGTTCATGGTGTTTGCTTCTAGTCACCACTGACTCCTCAAATGATGTAACCCCAACTTCCAATAGCTTAGATCAGTACTTTTCCTCCAGGGCCCGTTGTGTCCTCCTCAGGAGATATTTGGCAGGGTCTGGGGACGTTTTTGGTTGTCATAGCTTAGTGGGGTGAAGGGAGTTGCCACTGTCACCCAGAAAGTTGAGGCCAAGGGTGCTGCTAAACATCCTACAGCACACAGGACTGCCCCACAGGAGAGAATCATCTGTCCCGAAATGCCAGTACTGCCGAGGCTCAGAAATTGGACCAGATTAATTTTGCTTAAAACCCAAGTCTCCTAACTCCTGGCCCAAAGTCTTCATAGTCCTGCCTCACTTGTTGACCCTTCGTGTCAACAAGTTTTCTCTGCTCTGAGTAATATTTAGGGCAGTGAAAATGACTGGCAGTTCAGTCTAACAATTTTTCTTGAGATGTCCATTTTTTAAAATATTTCTAATTCAAATCTATTGCATCACCCTTGCAGAAGTATAAAACATTGCTTTTAAATAGATTTCTAGTAGGCACAGGTATTTTAGCAACAGGGCAGGGCAAGGACTATTGGGTCGGCAGTGTAACCCTTCTGCAGGTGAGGTGCGCTAGGATTTGGGGCTAGGAGGGTGCTACTCAGCGCATGCTAATGGCTTTTCATCATCTTCAGGGCCTTTTCCGAATTGGGGCTGGGGCCTCCAAGTTAAAGAAACTGAAAGCTGCTTTAGACTGTTCTACTTCTCACCTGGATGAGTTTTACTCAGATCCCCACGCCGTAGCAGGTGAGCTCCAAGGAGTGCCCTCCAGGTGGTGGGCAAGTTCTGTCTCAGCCAGTTTATCAATGTTGATTTTAGTTTTAAGTGAAATGGTCTCCTTATAGGCTTAAGTGACAAAATGGAAAAAGTAGGCACACACAAACACACACTCACCTTTTCTATTCCTATTCTTCCCCCTCCCCCCGAATATTACATAAATAGGAAGATGGCTTATGATCCAAATATTTGAAGAGGTGCTTGTATTTTCTTCCCTTCTTTCACCTCCAACGTGTCCATCTGCCTGGGGGAGTGATGTATGTTAAGAAGACAGCTTGGAAGCTAATCTGATTTTCTGTTGCTGTGTCAGTGTGCAGGGTAGGGCAAAAGTAGGTTTGCACTTGTGAGTATGTGGAACACAGTTTATTCTTTTTGTGTGTTTTTATTTTACTGTTGTTCTATCACAGTTGTCCCAGTTTCCCCCATTCTTGTATTATTCCTTATTAATTATTCTATTATCTTTCATACAAACAACTCTAAACCTACTTTTGCCCTACTCTGTATGTTGCAAGGGATGGAAATTTTTAGGAGTGTTTTTTCTTTAACCACTCCCACCAGGTCATGATTTGTTCTGTATATTTGGAAGATTGTAATTGAGATCATTTCAATTTGCAAAATAATGTGTCCTCAGAGTCCTAGACTTCCCCCTTTTCATACTCAGAGTGTTACTAATTTCAGGTGCTTTAAAGTCCTACTTGCGGGAATTGCCTGAACCTTTGATGACTTTTAATCTGTATGAAGAGTGGACACAAGTTGCCAGGTAAGTTTAGAGAACACTGAGTTTTAAAAGTTAAAGAAAATGATGTAATGTTGTGTCCCATCTGTAAATCATCTTACTCTCCTGGATGAGAAAAATACCATTAGATTAGCATATTCGTTAGACAGTCTGTGCCTCAGTTCTTCAGTTGATGGTGAAAAATGCCGAGTGTTGTCATTATTAGTGTGGGAAGTCTGCCACTTACACATTGGCCTAAGTGTGTGTCACTTAAGTGAACGAAGACATACATACCCACGTTATGGATGGGCTGATCAGATCCCCTTTTATATTGAAGAAAGTCCTGCCACTGGGGGCAAGCGTACCAGCCAGTGTGCCTGTTGAGCTGCATGGAAACTCAGGTGTGCAATAATGTAATGTTGACACGCTTAAGCTTAGTAGGCATTTACTGTATTCTGAATACTGTACTAATCTTATACCATTCACCTCCTGTCACCATAGTTAATAGCCTGAACAACAGATGTTGTTGTTCCTATGATCGTTTCGCAGATAAGGAAACTGAGGCTTGGGAAGGAACAGGGCCAAGACAGTGATGAGCAATTGGCAGAGCTGTAATTCAAACCGGTGCGACCTAGAGACTAGGCTCCCATTCTTTATCTTATCCCTCTGCCCCCAGTGTCAGTCTGTCTAGGGGCAGTTGGTTTTAGCAGAGCAGGAGTGTTCTCTCATCCCTTCCTCCGAAAGGTGCCTAATTCCACAGCCCTGAGGGAAGAGACACAAACTTCACCCTCCATCTACTCCCTCCATCTTCAGACACTGTCGCCCGGTCCCTGAGAAACAAGCTATTTGCTCTGATCAGTTCCAGTAGAAGGGGTGTGAGACCTTCCTGGTCACTTCAGCTAGGCATTTGTATTTGAACTTCTGTCACTGTGGAGTGAGACTTTGTCCCGGGGAGACGGTGAGGATTGTAGATTCAGAGCAAGTTCCCAGCCATGGTTGTCTCCTCGGAACCCAGCACGGGGCTCAGCGTGATGTAAATGTCCGTGTTTGTGGGACTGAGGAATGGAACCTGGACTTCTGTCAGGTAGGGGAGAGCTCCGGGGTTCTTTTACTGGGTAGCCTTTTCCACTGCTCCTAAACTTTGACTCCCCCTGCTCTTGACGCTTACATTCATCTCTGTGAGGAAATATGCTTTTAAAGTAGGTGTCTGTCTTTTGGTGTATTGATTCTGTGCTTGAGAATGATCAACACAGGCCACCATTCCATCCCAGGGACACATCACCTGGCCCCTGGAGTAGAATTACGTTTATCTCTACCCATAACTCTCCAGACTGGCTCAGTGCTGAAGGGTGTTTTAAGTTTTAGGGTGTATTGTGTCCGCAGCTTCTGATGCTGTCTCCTGATCAGCTTTTGATGCTGAGCAGAGTGGACCCTGCTCTACACAATGTGGACCCACCCTTTTTGTGTCTGTGAAAGTTGGCACACGGAAACTGTGTAGCAGCAGAGCTCCTGGAATTGCTTCACAGCAGGATGGAGGGAGGGAAAGACGGTCTGGGAGCCTGCAGCTGGGCCAACTCACCTGTACTGGCTGTGTTTAGGACAAGAGACCTGGGCTCCATGAAGCCCTAGATGAATATACACATTTTCTAGGCAGAATTTCCAGTGGTGTCTTGTCTCCCGTGTGCCAGGCATCAATTGGTCTAGGTGGTTTCACATGGTTGTACCTCTGAGACCTCAGTCACTCAGCAGAATTCAACCCTCTTCAGGCCAGCACATCAGGAGATTGTTGGTAAGGTTAAGTGACTGCTCAGAGTTAAATAGTTTATTGTTGTATGACTCCAGATCTGTTTATTTCTCAAGTCTGTGCTGGTTTTCAACTGCTTTCTCCATCACTGGAAGTAACACTGTTAATGTAGCATATGAACACGGGGATTTCTAACATGTGTTTTAATAAATGGTATGGGTAAAATTTTTTTCCTTAGTGTGCAGGATCAAGACAAAAAACTTCAAGATTTATGGAGAATATGTCAGAAGTTGCCACCACCAAATTTTGTTAACTTTAGGTATGTATTATTGACATTCTGGAAATAAAGCCACCAAGCTACAGTGACTCGAGTGAAAATAAGTTTAATCCCCAGCAGAGAGACTGTTTAATTCAAGCATGCTTGGCATACTCAGAAATGCTGTGGGGGTCACTCGGGCCTGTTGGGAGGAATGGAATTTGACATTAGGTTGCTGTGATCCATCTGAAGCATGTAGGCATTCACAGGTAAGCTGCCCAGTCATTTCACCTCTGCAGGTACTGGGAAAAATTCTGTGAAAAGTGCGGTTGACTATATGTGGGATTTGTGGTCTAAGTTGTCCTATATGTAAAAGGTAAAAATTAATCAGTAGTTGTACTTTAATATCTTTCACATATGCTACATAATTAATTTTAAATAGAGGATAAATCATCCTACTAAATAAAATTTCCAAAAAATGGGCATTGTATGTTACTTTATGGAATAACCATGTTTCTAAGAAAATTTACCAACAATAAATTTCTGGAGTTTAACCTTTATTTTTCCTTTGACTTAAAATGTGATTTCAAAGAAGCATGGAGAGAAGAGGAAAGGGAGGCTATTGGTAACAAAATTACTTAAAATAAAGCCTTGGCTGATGTGGCTCATGGATCAAGCACTGGCCTGGGAACCAAGGGTCTCCTGTCCAATTCATAGGGCACATGCCTGGGTTGCAGGCCAGGTCCCCAGTAGGGGGTGCACAAGAGGCAACCACACACTGATGTTTTTCTCCCTCTCCTTCTCCCTCCCTTCCCCTCTGTCTTAAAATAAATGAATAAAATCTTTAAAAATAAAATAAAATAGTAAAATAAATAAAAAAAAATTAAAATTGTAAGGGGGTGTGGTCTAAAATGGCCAATACTTTCCTAGTGAAATGCCTAGCATGTCACCTAACTTTTAACGCAGTCTTGGGCTGTATCACTAAGCTAAAGGAAATGTTCCTTCTTTATACCTTATGTGTCAGCCTCGTCTTCTGAGAACATTACTATTGATGACATCCCTCACAGATTCATTTAACGCATCCAGCTCAGCATTGCACATGTTCTTTTTTAAAAAATATATTTTATTAATTATGCTATTACAGTTGTCCCATTTTCCCCCTTTTATTTCCCTATTCCCCTCCACCCGGTACACTCCCTCCCACCCACATCCCCCCCTTTAGTTCATATCCATGAACTAAATATGGTACATTTTTAGTCCTTTGTCGTACTTGTAAGTTCTTTTGCTTCAGTATTTCTTATACTATTCTTAACCTCCCTCTGTTTTCTACCTACCATCTATGCTACTTATTCTCTGTACCTTTTCCCTCTCTCTCCCCTTTCCACTCCCTTGCTGATAACCCTCCATGTGATCTCCATTTCTGTGGTTATGTTCCTGTTCTAGTTGTTTGCTTAGTTTGTTTTTGTTTTTGTTTTTAGGTTTGATTGTTAATAGCTGTATGTTTGTTGTCATTTTACTGTTCATATTTTTTATCTTCTTTTTCTTAGATAAGTCCCTCTAAGATTTCATATAATAAGGGCTTGGTGATGATGCACTCCTTGAACTTGACCTTAACTGAGAAGCACTTTATCTGCCCTTCCATTCTAAATGATAGCTTTGCTGGATAGAGCACTCTTGGATGTAGGTCCTTGCCTTTCATGACTTGGAATACTTCTTTCCAGCCCCTTCTTGCCCTCAAGGTCTCTTTTGAGAAATCAGCTGGTAGTCTAATGGGAACTCCTTTGTAGGTAATTGTCTTCTTTTCTCTTGCTGCTTCTAGGATTCTCTCATTCATTTTAATCTTGGCTAATGTAATTATGATGTGCCTTGGTGTGTTCCTCCTTGGACCCACCTTCTTTGGGACTCTCTGAGCTTCCTGGACCTCCTGGAAGTCTATTTCCTTTGCCAGATCGGGGAAGTTCTCTTTCATTATTTGTTCAAATAAGTTTTCCACTTGTTGCTCTTCCTCTTCTCCTTCTGGTACCCCTATAATTCAGATGTTGGAATGTTTATAGTTGTCCTGGAGGTTCCTAAGCCTCTCCTCATTTTTTTGAATTCTTGTTTCTTGCTTCTTTTCTG